>CATIWR010430621.1:0-17649 GCA_949677035.1 Omphalea diandra | reverse complement strand
ATATGTATTTATAAGATAATGAATCATTTTCCTATTTAGATTTTAATGCTTACATTTAATAAATAAAAATTTCTATACTTAAATTGATCTTTAAATTTAGAGTATTTTGGTTGATTCAAATGTTTTACCTTCATCCTTGCTTATATATATATATATAGTATGTTTAGGTGGAGATTAAACTTCTCTAAGTAGAAAATATATATTTTTCTTTTTCACACATATATATTTTTATCTTTTACATATGTATAACTTATTGTTAATAATTAAATAATAATATTTATTTATAATTTCATATTTATGAACTTGAGTTGTCCATTTCATGAATTTGAGATAATGATTTATATAAATATTAAAATCTTATAGTGTTGAATGTCTTCATATAAAATAAGTATTATTTTTGAGTAACACTTTTAATTCGCAATTCATTTTAAAAACTCTACACAAAAAAATTATTCTTAAATAGTAAGTGAATAAATTATTTACTAGATTCTAAAATTTAGTGCCATGAATTTTCAATTTTGGCCCTTCCTGAAATATATTTCTGCATCTGCCTGTGGCCGAGATAAGTGGATGAAAAACAAGAGAATGATACAAATTATTGATCAACATTTATTCACAAACGAAATCTCACTATAGATTATGTACAAATTTTCAATTGTATTTCAGCTTAAATTCGAATATATATATATTAGCATGGAATATAATATTTTATTAATTTTCATTTCTAGAGCAAAATCGGATTATATGATCGCCAGAATATGATAAATAGTTGCAAGTGTTATCATTATTTTTTTAAAGTTTGTCCATTAATATATTCTGATTCTTAGTAGTACAAAATTCATTCAAAGATTTGCGTTTATTGGAAGTATAAAATTGATATAATAATCATTGCAAAACAGGCACAGTTCTTTATCTTTTTTTTTTATACAAAAAGTGGAGCGACTCATATGATGCAATGGATTGAAAATATAATTAAACAAAAATTTAGGAGAAGGAAAAACAAAAGCAGAGGGAAAGAACTGTAAAAGGACTAATGATAAAACAGAGATAATATGGCTAAAAGGCTCAATTCTATTACTTGCTGATTATATGTTTACACTTTATGAAATTACAATCTAATTCAATATACTTTATGCATTCGTGGAAGACAGGGTTTGATGCAATGTGAATAATAGCCTCATTGTCAGTTAGCAAGGTAATTGGTTGAAAATGAGATACACCCAAGTCATGCAACAAATATTTAAACTATTGTAGCTTACAAGTTGTACTAGCTATGGCACGATATTCTGCTTCCACGGAAGATCTAAAGACTCTAATTTGTTAGGTTTCCATAAGGGGAATGTTGGATCATAAATCTAATATTGGGCTTATATATGAATAAGTGAATAATTGTATATTATAAACTGCCAAATAATATTAAATCCTATTAAAAGATGATCCAATAAAGTTTAGTATTAGAGTTTTAATTTATCTAATAGCTGTGAGTCTTTAATATGTAAAAATCTAGGGTTATTTATATTTTGTGATTGTTAAAATAGAAATACCAGAATACTATATATACACGTGGTTATAGCAACCAGATTGTACGTACATTATGTTTCATTCTTTTTGACATCCCATCACATAAAAGAACACTTGCAGAAAACTTACTGGGGAGTGCCAAGGAAGATACAGAACCTAGTAGTGGAACACTTAGACATTGGATAGCTAACCCAATCGAAATCACAATAAGCTGTAAGATGAAGAGAACTTGTTATGGAGAGCATGATACTTTTACCAGGTGTACCTTTAAGATATCGAAGCAAGCATAGTGTAGCGACGATAAGAAGATAGAAAAGTGGTTGTCCCTGTGTAATAGGAGCATGAGTGCCATCAAGTGAAGAGATCATTTTTGGAGACTCTTAAGGCTTGAAAAGATAATTGAAAGAGGTTAGTAGCATGATCAGTGGCTTCACTATCAATAATTCACAATTTTGAGAACATGGATAGAAAAGTGAAACACATACCTGCAAGATTAGCAGACGTGGGAGAGATACATGGAGAAATTAAAGCAATGAGTTTGGCGTATTGCTCTGGGGTAACAGTGTATGATGTGTAGAACTATTAGAGCTACTAGCATTATCTTGGCTATGTATGGAAGATCCAGTATAGCATTCGCTGCATATGGTGAAGGTTGAGATAGGCTTTCTGATAGGGGTTAGCATTGCAATATTTTTGGTTTTGTTTATTTTTTAATTTGAAGCAACTTTCAATTGTATGGTTTCTTTCTTGCAATAATGACAAAACAGAAGTTTGGAAGAGTATCCTTTGAAATTTTTAAAAATAGCCAATGTTGTGCATTCGACAAAGAGGCTTGGATGTTCAGAGCAGGGAGAACTAACATTCTTCTTGAAGAAGAATGGTAATAAGCTTTCATAACAGATAGTAATGTCTCCATGATGAGAATTTAACTGCGTTGGGATGCATAAAAGTCATTTAATTCCATTAAAAATTGCATCAGGCATTGCTGATGTTCCATTTGGAATGCAGATTTTGAAGCATTGCAAGAATAAGATGTAATCTTGGAAAGATCCATGAGTTCATTCCACAGTGATTTAAAGTTTCCCACAATAGACAACAATAGAAGAAGAGCCTTGGTCAATAGTAGCAATGTCTCTCATCAGTTCATAAATTCGTGGTCCATTGCTTTGTGAGAAATGGTCTTTCAAAATCTATCCAAATATCATATGTATAACGTTGGAAGTTGCCCGAGATATCAGCGAAATTATATTCAAGATACATGACATGGCCAAATCATTAACGAGATCCTATGAGGCAGAGGTGGAGGATGGTCATGGAACAGAGCCATCAATAAACCTAACTGATTTTTAGCATGAGGGTCATTTTCATTGCACATGCTCAAGAATAGTGGTTGCCTCCTGTGAAGGATTTTGACGCAAGGACGGTTCCTGGATTATCAGAATGATTAAATATTCTTTTTTGTTTGTTGATCAAAATTTCAAGTTAGATATCTGATTGCCATCTTTAATCATAATCAATCACACTAGTTATTTTTATACCTTTCTTTTAATGAATTTGCATGTTATACCCACTTTTATACCATTATAAACCGTAATGTCTCCAACACACGTATAGCAGCAACAACCAATTGATTTATGTTAGCTATAATAATACAACACTTCCATTGGTACATATGCAAGTTCCAGAACTGATAACTTTTTTAAATTATTTTTATAACTATTTATGTTGAGAATAAACTTTTCTAACTCAGACCTTGAAACCATATATATAATATAAAAGTAAATTAGATTGTGCAAAAGATATTCTAATTATAAGTTTTTCATTTTGATTATTGCTTCAATATGACATTAGATTACTATCTTCAATAACAATACATCTGATACTGAAAATAAAATGAAATGAAATAAAATAGTAGTTGACACGTGGGAATTAAATTAATCTACGACATTTCATATCCCAATTCAATGTGATTTTTAAGGTCATAATCAATTGCATGGCTTCCCTTCTGGTTACTTCCAGGGTTTAACAAGCAATTATTCTAATTAAACCTAAAAACACGTCAATAGATGTGAGTTGCCTTGTGCAAGCTTCTATCTAATGAAAGTGAAATGAGACAATGAATAGACACATCTTATATTTTCTTTTCTATAATTAACATGTGGATTGTCCTTTATAAAATTCATTACTCATTCAAAAGAAAGTAATCATAAGCCATCCTGTCTGTCAAAATTTGGTTATGAAATTGATTTAACCAAAACTGATCTTCTGTTTGTTTTTTTCTTCACGCAATTAGTTGATTGATGAAGACAAGCCTTTGTTTATTTCATATTAATTTTATTGAAAAGATATGTCTGTTTTACCAATAATCTATCAATTTATTGTTTGATTTTGATATCCTGATTAAATTTTAATTGACAGTGACAAAACCACTTATTTATTTATTTAGTTTTAATTAATGGACTTTATAGCGACTAATATTTTTCGTGAGGGCAATACGTGGCTGATATATTCTCCACAAGGGCAATAGGGCATCCCCTTCTTGTTCCATTCCTTTGATAACTAATGATGCTAATGGAATGTTTTATTATAGATTTGTTCAATAAGTTCTCTTTGTTCTTCCTCTTTTGTGGGGACGTTTTCTGATTTTTCTTGAATGCACTCATTAATATTTTATTTTTTTAATAAAGTGTTAGGTTAGGATTGAATGATGAAGACGCTAGAGGGGTGTCAATCTAATTAAGATGTTTTAGTGAGCCTGCTGAGATCGTATTCCCATCATTTTTAGAGAAATTTTTTTTTTTTTTTTCCTAAAGCTATAATAAGGGTCATAGTTTGATTAATAATTGCTAGATAATAAAAACGTTGGAAGCCGGAACCGCAGTGCCTATATGAAGTAAAACACTATAGAAGCTGACCTGCGAAAGGCAATAATTTCACCATGTCCAGGCTCATCCCCTGAGAACACCATAAGGAAAGAAATTCTACTTCACAATTTTACAACGATCTTATCCGGCATTGCAAATTGTAGCTACACGAAAAACTGGGGGGTTTGATTTAGGATTAAAAAAATATATTATTTATTATCATAAGGTATTTAGAAAAATATTTCTCATTTTAAGGTGATTTCTGTGAATTGATATGAATTTGTAACAAATGCAAGTTTTTCAATTAGTATAATCTTTTTTGGAATATTTATAGCGTTTCTAACTGCTGCATTTAAAAGACGCCGTTTACCATTTATAATGTCTTATTGTTATAGAATATGAAGAAATTATACATCATTGTGTCCTTGATAATAGCATAATAACTTTTTAAACGCTCAATTCTTGTATTTTTTTTTTTATTAAAGAAAAGTTGACAATAAGACATTATGAGTGGTATTCTTTAAATGCGTCAATCTTAATAATTTTTTAACTGCTACATAGTAAAAATATCTAAAAATAAGAAATGTTTTTCTAAATATCCTATTAATGATAAGTAATAATTTTTTTTTTTTACCTAAATTAGTCAAAACCCCCCAAAAACTTACGTCCCAAATACTAAAATAATGAAGTAGAAGTATATATTCTATGTAGGGACTTACACAACGCTAAAAACCAAAGGTCCAATCACCATATGTTTTTGCATTTCCAGAAGCACAACAAAGGGGGCAAAAGGTACCATCTTTCCATGTACATCAACCAAGCAAGGCATGAATATTCTTATTATTGTGATCAAGACATTCATGAATATCATGTATTTGACTCATAAACAAATGAAAAGAAAAAAAGAAAAAGGTCCACATTGCTTAAGACTTCCTAATTTTAAGGAACGGGAGATGCTGATGGTCTAATCATACCTACTCTTTAACTTCTTCGCAATAATGTTTGTTTCCATGACTTGGATCCATGAACTTACATATGAATCACTTATACTATGCATGTGACTCATACTTGATAGAGAAACTTATTCCTGCAACTCATGTGAATCATCCAAAATATACTATAGCATAGATTAATAATTGCAGAGATAAGAATACGGAGAGAGCATATAATAAAGACAACCATACAACAAATTATCAATAATGCTGCATTCCAACAATACACACAACTGGACTGAGGTTTGCATGCATGCAGCACGTGGACACATCAACTTATATCAGTGCTCACCTAGAGCAAGCCCTGGAAAGGTACAAAGGACAAACATCAAAATTAAAGTGATAATATGCCAGAATATAATAAAGGGATTTTAACAGGTGTAGATGATTTCAAAGCTGGCATCAACTCCTACCAAACAATGGATATGGATCTTTAGACCTGATAATTCACTTCTATAGTTATATATATATATCTGGAAGGGGTCCAATACAACGCATAAACCTTGGACTAGACCCCATTGTACTGGTTGGTGGAATGCCAAATCTGTTGCTGAACTAACCCCCAAAAATTGTGTATTTCAATTAGTGAGTTCACTAACTAGTTGTCCATGCCAAACCAGCATATAGTTTAATTCTCGCATGCTAAAGGCAGGAAACCAAACACAGCAATCAATATACAAGTTCAACATCATTTAGCAAACTGACAAGCAATTGCAAATTTAACGAAACTAACTAGAGGTAATAAAGTATGCATTCTTTTTATGGCCTTACGCAAAAGGGTAAGACTTGTTTAAATATCGGACCAATAAAAAATTTTCACGGGCTAAAAAAAAAGATCGAGTGTGTTTATATTTAAAAAATAATGTTAAAATAAAAGAGATTTATGTCTCACTGCTTTATTAAAATTTAGTGTGAAAAATATTGTACAAAATTAGCGGGTAAATGTTATGATCCAAAATTAAGAAGGAATTGATTACACACACACACACACATATATATAACACCAAGAATACAACAAATACAATCTAATCATCACAACTTTGCGAAAAACAATTGATCAAAACTAAGATTTAAAAAGGTATAGAAATAGTAGTGATTATTTTTCTCTAAAAAGTTTCCAATCCCTTGATAGACAGCATAATTTATTCTTTAGGATTTTAATATTTTTTATTTAGTATATTTTAACACATAAAAAAGAATATAAATATAAATCAAATTTTTACAATTACTTGTATATATATAATAATTTTATGCATTACAAGTAAATAAATCGATTTAGACAAACATGAAATATCTTAATCCTTTGCATAATGAGATATGTTAATTCTTTTAAAATTTTATTCTTAAATTTTTAAAGTAAATTGATATATTAAATATGAAAATAAAATGAGAATTCTATTTTTATTCCATTTTTTTTATATACCAACATGTTTTTAAAAAATTCTTACCTCCTATAATTCAAGAACCTAATAATAAATATATATGTACTGCAATGCTTAGAACTTGTATAACCTGTGAATAACAATCACACCATACGCCTAAAATGGTCAGCAATATTTTGAGTAAGATGAATTTGATAACAGTTGTACTAATTTGAACTTAAATGTCATGCATAACTTGCAAATAATAGTTAAATCACAGAGCCTAAAATAATTAACCCAATTACTCTAGGAGTTGAACACAAACCTATATATGCTACTAACTTTTTTTTTTTGTTAACTTTTCACATGAGATTCTCAATTTCTAAACATCTCAAACTAACACCTCTAGCATTCTAAATATTTTAAACTGACACCTTAGTTGGGAATGTCTCTTGAATTATACTTCTATCTCTATAAATCCCCAAAACACCTTTTGAAATTAATTATTCAAACTAAAAATTCTTTCAAGTAATTAATGATCAACAGTAGGTGAAGTCTTATCATTCAGCTAGATAGGCACATGCACATTCTGCTTTGAAAAGGATTAAAATGAAAATACTAAGTTTAACATTTCAAACAGTTCTCAAAATGCTTTAAAGACACTAGATACGTACTAAAATATCTGAAACAGCAAAAACAAAAACATAAAATTTCACAAAGTGATGATAATGGACCATCTCAACTTATTAAGCAAATTAATCAGGTCGACATCTAAATATTTAAGCAAGTTAAGTGTTCAGATTAAAAATTAGTAATCCTACAGTGCAGAGAGGGAGTCCTGAACCAATCACTAACATCACACTATTTCAAGGAACAATTGAGGTTAGTTTCTGCTGCAGCCCGGATAGACTCAAGCAGTTTGGATCTTTCACCTGTGAATGTAAATATGATAAAAGTGAAGCTAAGTTGGTAGTGAACTTAAGTAATTAGATAGCAACATCATAACATGTATGTATAAAACCCTAAACCTAGCAATTGACAACAATATATAAACTGATTGTATACCTCAGCCTGAATGGTGTGAAATACCCTTCCATTTACTTTGGTGGAAACACAGTTAACTACTGGGATTTCTGCTTGAAGCAGTACTTGCAAAACTGTTGATAGAGTCAAACCTTGCTCCGCTAAACCACTACGGAACACAATCTCAATGCCACCCAAACAAGACCGGATTATGACTCCTGTATTTGGGGAACAATTACTTGAACTTCCACTACTACTATTATTTGAGGGAATAGCTTTCAAATCTGTCTGCTGCTTTAACTTATCCCTCTTGGCATCCAGTTCTTTGATCCTCTTCTGCAGGTGCTTTATATAATTCACAGCCTCGTTCGTGTGATCAGATATTGATCGCTTCCCCTAAAACACCATTAACACAACTAAAAAACTTTATGCATAATTCCGTAGAATCCCAATAACATAAACCTTACCCTCTGGCTATATATCGGACGAAAAGCAGCTTTCTTTGGGAAATTAAGAAAAAATCAAGACACCCCATTTCTGGACAAAATTGTACGAATTAAAAGTAACACAGGAAATTTTTACAACAGAAAGAAAAAAAAAAAATTGTGCAATAATAGCAACAAGCAAGAAAAGAGAGGACAACTAATGAGTCTTTGATTCAGTGGTATTAATAATGCTCTCTAAAACAGTTAAATTTCGAATTCAAATCCAGTTAGAGTTATTTTTTTCTTTAGGCAAAAAAAAAAAAAAAAGCACGCAAGTTCTGACCTTGATATACTCAAGAGGGAGTAAAGATCGAAGAGATGCATAAAGGGAAGCCATTTCTTGCCTCCTTTGGCGTTCGATATCCCTATGCATCAACCTCTTATCACCAGTGTTATTATCGGCAGCAGCCTTATCATTATTATTGTCCATAGACAACAATTTTCTCCGCAGACTTTTGCCCATGTTGTCTGCTAGATCAGTTGCATAGAGTAGTGAAGCGTGAGGCGGCAGAATCAGATCTTGTGGGATATTATTATGGTGGTCAGGATTAGAAGAAATCTGAAAACACAGCTCATTGCCTTGTTGTAAAGGAAACATAGTTTGCTAAAAATTATTGAGCGTTGAAGTAGCTAGAGAGCTAGAGAGCTTATTATTCTGGGGAAAGGTCGCAAATGGAATGGAAGTTAAAGAAGCAGATACATTTGTTAGGGTATAGTGATCTTCTATGGCCCTCAACTTCAGCACCAAGATTCCCTTAACCCTTCAATCCTCAATATCATTAACATTATTAAACAATTAAGGTGAGGTGAGAGATAGCTAAAAGAGGTGTGACCAAAATCAATGGGACATATATTAAAACCAAGCTTGTGAGCACTGTTGCTTTGTACAAAAATTAATCCACTATTTGCGTTCACACTTTGTGGACTACATAAAATTGAACATAGATATTTTTCCAATTATGTGGCGTTTACTACATTATCATTTAGACAAACGTCGCTCAAATATAGTATGAATGCTAAATATAGACAATTTTCTTTCTAAATTCAGTATTTGTGTTCTTATTTTCATCTGAATTGACAAATGGATAGGACTCTTTTTTTACTTTTTATTATATGAAAGAGTATTTTCGATGCATTGATTAATTTGAGTTTGAATAAATTTATTCAAAATACATAAACCAAAACTAGCACATTTAAAATATAATATCATACAACTTTTCTTAGAATTTAAACTGTCTCAACCAAGATATTCAATTTTACTTTCAAGGTTGAATATCTATAATCTCAATATGAATGATTTTGAACGAAAAGCATTAAATGATTAATTAGTTTAAACTTATGTTTAATTTTAAACTTTTATTATATAATGGGATATATCATAATCTCTTAATTTTTTTTATTCACCATTAATTCATGAAATATTTGATTTAAATGTCAGTTTTGCTCTCTTGTTTTGCAATTTCATCAATTTATTTAAAAAGTAAAATAATATTTTTTATTTTAAAATAATTAAAACTATAAATAATCTAATCCGTCTCAAAATTTTTACATATTTTGATATGTAATTAGTTCAACTTAAAATTATTTGATTTAAATTGTAGGTCTCATGAACTACAGTATCATTTACATTATTATACTATAATATCGTAATTAATAATTTACCATTTGATTAGATACAAGTTATTATTTATTATTGGATTAGATAGAATTAAATACCGTTGAATTATATGAAAATTGTTATTCACTATTAGATAGTTTTGTTAAATACATTACTGTAGAATTTACCACAAAAAATTATTGGTTTGACTTGATGAGTTATTGTCTCAGTTAAAATTTAATTGAATAATTTGTATACTATTGGTGATATATTAGACTTATTTACACAATTTGAAGACAATATAAATATTTTAAGTTGTTTATGCACGTGTTAAAACTTACGAAGCAAAAACGTGTATATTATCAATTCCAAATGAAAAAATTTTGTTGTATCGCAAAATTTCAAACTTTTAGTCTATATATGGAAGTTTTTACCTAAGGTACAAGCATAGGAAATTTATATATGGACTCAAAAATAGGTGGTCGGTTCTATATTGAAACCCATTCACTATTTGTCCGCCTGGACTTCACTTATCCTATTTTGCTATTGCTACCCACTACAAAACTTCTCTTGCTAATGCTCATTTTCGCAAATTATAACTATCTAATCGAAGTTCAAGGTACTCAGTCACATGGAAATAAGTATAAAATTGTGTTTGGAATAAATTCACATGGAAATCGTTTAATTTCAAATATTTTTCCAAGAAATTTATTAATATAAAAGAATCCTATTCATTTTTAATTTTATAATTTCAATTGTTTTTATTTTAAATGATGAATTTATCGATCCATATCACTTATTAATTTAGATTTTAGAATTGATTTACTCAATCAGTTTTGATAAATTTAATTCAAATATAACTAAATTTATCAAATAAAAAAAAATATACAATCTCAATTAAATTTTTTTACATACTAAATATAGGAAATACTAACTTATAAATATATTTCATAAATTTTTATTAAACTCACATGTACTAAATGAACTGTAAGCATATGATTTTTTAGAGTTACCATTTCATTAATGTTTTCATATATTAAGGGTATGATTATTTCTAACTCTTTTCTTTTAGTATGTTTGAGCTATTGTTAGTATTTTTTATCGGCATCAAACCATTTTTTTTCTTTTTTTCTTTATTTTTTATAATAAAATGGGTTATTTTACCCTATTTATTAGTTTTATTTTGTTTTATCTTTAATTTGAGAGTTTTTGTTTTATATTTATTATTTTGTCTCTCTTGTTGAGAGTTTTTGTTTTATATTTGTTATTTTGTCTTTTTTGTTGAGAGTTTTTATCTCTTTTTTTTCAGAGTTTTAGCGGTTTGAAATCAATTGTTTAGTAATGTATGATGATATATTATTTGCTATCATTTTTCAAATGTATTATGACGTATTATATGAATTTCAGTTTATATCGCACTATAGTATCATTCTAATGGGAATCTCCATAATTGATTTAAATACAGAGTCTTCAAAGAAAATTTATGGTGAAAATAGAATCATGATTTCGAAACTCATCTAATGTGCAGTTATTACTAGTGTTAATGATCGATTTCATATTAATGCTTTAAATCATAAGATTAATTTTTTTAGATGTCATATAATTATTTATGAATAAAAATATTTTTTTATTATTCTAAAAAAAATATGAATATTTTTCCCTTAAAAGTAGCTCGTACGACCTCTAGCTAAATAACCTTAATCGAAACTCAATAATATTTATTATTAATTATTTTGATGATCTGTATTTTACTTGATTAATGTTTGTAAACGTCAAGTACGTAGGCCAACTGCGAAGGCAAGTGGAGTAGAAGCATAGTTTATTACTCCTTTCGTTTCACATTTATTTTTTTAGGGTTGTGCATTTAGATTAAAAAAATAATTAATTACAAATAATTTTAATTAATATTGACTAATATATCCTTAATTGTTTTCAACTAAAATTCTACACTAGCACTAATAAGAAAATATTTAATTAGAAAAGAGATAAAAGATGACGATGAGAATAAATTTAAAAAACAAATAATTAATGTTACATTGGTAACGTAGAATGACAATTATATTAAAATAAATTTTTTTTTTATTTAACTGCAACTTCTATATACTGATATGATATGATCTCTAAAATGGTGCAGCAATTCTACAGTACATGCACCGATCCAGAAGTGAGGAAAAAGGGGAAGAATAAAAGGAGACACGAATCAAACAGGACGAGGGGAGAAGATATCCACGAGACATGGAATGGACCCTTTTTTTATCTTATTATTAGGTTGGACAATGTGTATTCCCTTTATGCCCCTCTGTCATCCTCCTTAATAAATGTACACTGATTATATATTATTACCAGTAATTGTTTGTAGTGGTTATGGTCCTCAATATGGATTTATTTAGTGCTAATTATGGGTGTATTATGCATTCAGGTCATGAATGCTTGGGACCATCAGTATTGGGATTCCCTCTTTTTCTCATTCAATTCTGGAAATGCGATGCTTCGTATAGTTCAACTTCTTATTACCGAGCTTAGCATATTAATTAGTTCTTGCCCCACAGCCTCAAACGCTTGGTTCATGTGCAGCCGAGTGCGCTTTCCTTATTATTTAAATCTTACTAAGAAGATGTTTTCCATCATAATATTATGTCATTATATTTTGGCCAAAATTAGCTTGGCATCAGGTCATTGTGCCCTAGATTAAAGACTGCAAATGCCGCAGGTGGGTCCAGATGTTGTGATGTTATGGATAACTGCAGTTCTTATATATGCACTCTAATCAAGATTTGATCACATAATTAATTAGATTTCATCAACGAACTCTAACAACCGTATTACTGTAGATTTTATTCTTCCATATATAAATACACAAAAGTTGCTTGGTTTAGTTGTACAAATTTTTTGTTATGATGATAAATCCAATTTTGGTGTCGTTAGAAATAAAATATTAACAACAAATTAAGGAGATTATGACAAATAAGGTAGCATTGAAGAGCATCAATCCAAAAAATATACATATAATTTGTACTTGTTTAATGTTTAAAAACATCTTGGCACAACCTACTTGCTATACCTAATTGGCTTGTATATGATATAAAAAATCTTAAAAAAAAAAGAGCAGATCGATGACTTAATTAGGCAGAGATTTAGGCATTCATTTGCTTCATGTGCTCAAGATTTGCCGACTCGCTTTGATTTGGTATAAGACTCATGGCATATTTATAGAAAATTCAAACACCAAAAGAATCTATATTATTTGAATTATATATAAAAGTACAAATAAAATACGTTTAATATGTTGGTACACCACAAAATAGAAGTAAAATAAGATTTTAATTTTATTTTCATGTTTGATATTTTAATTTAATTGAAAATTTTAAAAATGAGATTTCAAAAACTTTAAATATTTAAATATTTTTTTATACATGAATACATCAAACAAAATTATTGAAATCCTAAAACACTTATTTTATAATAGAATTCTACTTTCTATTTTCAGTGTAATCAAACATGCCATAATGTTATATTTTTATCCATTCTATGGAATTATATATAAATAGATAGACAGATAGATCGATAGAGAGAGAGAGAGATTGCCACTATTATAAACAAATATTCAACATTTAACTTTTAGCTCAAATGTTAAATTTCTTTTAAGTAAACTGAAATTTATTTAATTTGTATACTAAAAATAAATATCAAATGGATTGAACATTTTCAAGGAAATGAAATCAGGACAATCAACAATTTACATAAAATTATTAGATTTAATTTATACATGAACTAACTCGAGAATACTCTTGGAGCATCAAGAAATGGGATAAATATAGAATTCTCACTCCTTTTTTTTTAGAAAAATATAAACCACATTCATAAAATTAATAAAAATTACATAATTTGATTTATAGATATAATGATAATAACGATATATTAACAAGTATAAAAATATAGAAAAGTGAAATTTATCCATAATATTTTATAATTCGGCAAAAAGTGCACTCAATTAAGTGATTACTAATCGTTAGTAAGTTGAAAGTGAATCTGAAAAATTCAAGAATTCAAAAAAAAAAAAAAAAGAACTCTCATAAAAAGAGAACAAACTTGTATGAAAAAGAAATAGATAATCCTCATGCAAAATTAGACCTATACCTATGAAAATACAAAAATGACATATTTAATATTTAGATATATAAATTTAGTTAGATTCGAAATAATTTATTGAAAAAATAAAACGAAAGATACAACCTTTAGATTTAAAGAAATAAATTTACATAAATTAAAAATGAGTGAATATAGATTTTATTTAAGAAAATAGAGGATAACACCAAAAAAAAAAAAAAAAAAAAAAGAGAGAGAAACCAATTTCTTATCAAAATTGTCAGAAATTGTACCTCTAATAATTATAAAATTTGAATAAAAAAATGAGATAAAAAAATGGATGACTAGAGTTAAGTTACTACTATAGTTGAACATTACAAAACATTGTAAGAAAGTGATAAATTCTTAATCCATTTTTATGTTTAGTATCTTAATTTAAAGAAATATTTGAAATATTCTAATTATTTTAAAATTTTACTATTAAGTTTGAAATACTCTAATTCTTTTGAAATTTCAAACTTAATACTGAAATTTCAAACGAATTAGAATGTTTCATTATTCTTAAAATTTTATTTTTAAATTGATTTATTTGTTTGTAAAATATAAGATTATTATATATATGAGTAATTATGAAAATTTTATTAATATTTGAATTCAATTTTCTTATTTGTTGAAATAAATTAAATAAAAATCTTAAAATATAATTTTAAGAACAAAAATTTCATTTCATACGTTTTTAGTGTAATCCAACATGTCACAAATGTAAAGTAAAAAAAAAAAAAAAATCATAGAATAAAAGCAAATTATGAGCCTGGTCCAATCTGAATTCTTTTGTGGGATTAGGCGAATCAGGCTGGGTATAAGCAATTGGACTAGGCTGAATATCATTCGCTTTACAATCTAATGCTTCTTAAGCCCGATTTTTATACCTCTGCACTCAGTCTCAGTAGATTCGACCTGTTATCGCTTCTGCCATATTTATTCACACGCATAACAGATGTAACTGTAATATTCTCTACTGTTCAGAAAAAAAAGTAATATTTTGAGGAAAGGGCGTTTTCGATTTTTTTTTGACGCAATTATCGGGCATTTTATGAACGAATCATGTACAACCATTAAAATTTATTGGTTGGTTCTGATATCGATTTTACTCATAATGATTTTTTCTTGTTACATAGGAAGATTAAATCCAACTTATTAGTATTTTATTATTATTATTTTTTTGAAGATCTATTGCTATGAACAATTGTCACACTGATACATTGCCATTATCATTATTATGTTATTAATTACACAATTAGACAGTAAATTTATAAAAATCTATAATTGAAAAATTAGATCTCTTGGAAGAATATATAATTGAGAAACATGTTTACACAACTTAAACTAATAAATATACATATTTATTAATCTCAATTCGATTACGATTTTTCAACTACAATTTTATTTAATCATCAGTCCTGTTTGGTATTACATTTGCAATTTTATTTAAAGAATAATTATTATGACTTCTAGGTTCATTACACTTTTTAATCTCTATTTTTTACATATTATATTAAATTATTTTAAGATTTAATTGAATTAAGTTTTTCCTCTTTTCATCTATTTACCATCACTTAAACTAAAAAAGAAAATTAACAAATTACAAATTCATGAGAAAATATATACAATTTCAAAATTATTATTCTTCTTCTTCATTTTATCATTTTAGCTATAGTTGCATTATTGGCTCTTCTACCATTGTTAGGGGTATAATCGAGTCTAGTCGAGCTGCACCTTATTAGGTTCGAGCTCGAGTTTGACTTAAAAACTCGAAATTCAAGTTCGATCGAGATTCAATTTTTAAGCTTAAGTTCAGTTAAGTACTTGAAGACTCAAGCTCGAAACTCATTTATTTATATAATTTTTTTTATGAATTTTATAAAAAGAAATTTAGATAAAATTAAGCTCGAATAATTTCGATTAGGCATGAATTGATTAAATTCGATTGGTAATATTATAAATATATCTAAACTCAATTAGACTCGCGAGTCTCTCAAGTCGAATATTTTAAAACTCAAATTTGGCTTGCGCTATTACTTGGCTAATTCGAGTTTGAGCTCGACTCGATTAACTTCGAATTGATTTCGATAATTTCTCGAGTCGATTTCGAATAGTTCGAGAGTTAGTCTTGATTCATTTACACCCCTAACTATAGCCACCAAAACACTTTCCCCGTTCATCTCCAGTACAGCTATCGTTGGTTTTTAAAAAATAACAGAAAGTTTTAGTCTCAATCCTTATATATATATATATATATATATATATATATTATAATAGTAATCATAATATAAAATTAAGGTTGTAATATTTCACTTAGTTGTACAATCCTTATCTAACAGAAGAGAAAGGAAAAGCTGAGAGGCATAACTTGTTGCTAGAAAACAAAACAAAAAGCTATTTGAGAGTAATCAACAAACTGGAATTTTGATTTCTGATGGAAAATTGTAATTAACATTTCCGACGTGAAGAGTAATAGAAAAGGCTAGGTGAAGGGCATTTTCTTTACTGGAGAAGGGACGGTTGCATGAAGGTTCAAGGAGGAGGTAGGTATGATCCAATGGTGAAGGCCCAAAACTTTTTGGGCAGGCCCCATTAAAATTCTTTATCAACTACACAACAAATAAACATGCCGTCCTGTCTGCCTTTATTGGTCTCGAGACCATACGCCCTTGCAACATCAGTGAACAACTTATTACTAGAGATGATAAGAAAGGACAAACCCAAACATTAGTAAGTAGAGGTCCTATTTCAAAAGGAGATCGAGCCCATATATTCAACATCGCAAAAAATTGAGAGAGAAGTAAATATGTTTGATGTCAATAAAGAGCCATTAATTTTTCGATAGGAAGTATATTAGAATCACAGAAACAAACAGCGCATATTGGTATTCTTAACACTTGTACAGGTATCAACGTAACCGACACCAACACAGGAAACCATGAATTACATCAATATCTTTTGATATAATAGCTAAGCTAACTTTGAAAAGGTGACAAACAAGAAGAACAATTACCAGTGCTAAATTGAAAAGCAAGCTGCTTGTTCAAAATTCAAAGAACCTGATGATAGATATCATCACTAAAAACATTGGCCATTTTTAAAAACGAAAATAGTCAAAGTGCTAAATAAAATTCCTGAAACTCAATTGTTGGAGCAAAGATGGACTGGGGTCGCGACATCGTGTTCGCTAATTTATAGTGGCTTTCCAGGAAGATCATTGGTAATGGATTGGTAGGCCATATCAATATCAACATTAGAGCAACTGAAAGCTTTTTCAATCTATTTCATGTTAAATAACCTTTTTCTTTACACGTATCATCAACAAAGATGACCAAACAATGATCTGCATCATCATATTACTGTTCATTAAAATAGCATCGAATGAAGAGAACTCATCGGACCTTCTTATGTGGCTTGGACTTGAAGGGGAATCTCGAGGGAGGAGAAGGAGAGAACTCAATCGGCAATTGAGGTGCCTCTGACACGCCAGTAAGCATCCCCACAACCTCCATCATGGAAGGGCGGCGCGCAGGTGACTTCTGCAAACAAAGAAGAGCAACAGTAATACATAACAGAGCTTGATCTCTACTCAATGACTGTACAGACTGATCAACCAAATCAAGAAGCTTTCCAGTGCGTGCAAGATGGCGAGCCCAATGTATTAAATTGGCACGCTGA
>CATIWR010430592.1:0-54530 GCA_949677035.1 Omphalea diandra | reverse complement strand
ATATATATATATATATATATATATATATATATATATATATATATATATATATATATATATATATATATATTTAAATACAAACTATAATTAGGAAATAAAGTAACAAAAAATATATGATCTAAAAATTATAATGTATTTCATTAAATTACAAATAATAATAATTATTTTCTTAAAATAATTTGAAAATTATTTGTTCATTAAATTATTATTCGAGATAATTATTTGTAATTTAAGATCTTATAATGATAAAACAAATATCAATATCAATGCCAAAAAAATATCTTGTACTGATAAAATAATTATCTTGAATTATTTTTAAATCTTATATTTATTATTCTAAAATTTATTAAATATTTTGTATTTTGTAAGTTATTATTATATTTACAAAAATTATATGAAAGAAATTCATCCAAAAATACAAATTAGACAAAAGAAAATTAATGAGTAGTGTTAACCCTTTTTTTTTTTCTAAAGATATAGACCTTTCAAAATTTTTTGAAAGTTTCTCGATATTTAACTTTTATTAGTAAGTTTATAGAAAAATAAATATTGTTTTGACACATATTGTCATTATACCATAATCTTTTGATATATCTAATAAAATAATATTAAGAAGATATATTATTAGTTTAAAATTTTTATATGTTTCGAAATTTGATATTTTTATCAAAATATTGAACAATATTTGATATTTCAGTCCATGGATGAAACCCAACAAGTAAGTAGTCCATGCCTAGGAATAGTTTTAATATAACCATATATATTGAATTATATGTAAAAATAAATTGAATCAAACCATAAGAAAATCAAAATGAAGATCGACCCGTCTTTTTTTTTTTTTTAACTTTATTCAGTTCAATTATATTTAGCTTAAAGATTTTTCATTTGTTTAAGAAATTGCATCACTATTCTATTTATTATTATTCATATATAATATATTGATATTCAAATTATATATAACAATTTATGAATAATATCTTTGAAATATATATTAAATATTATTTATATAATATAAATAATATTGGTATTAATGATTCAATTTAGAAAAAAATGAAAATCGAAATACCAAAATATATAAAATTTAAAAGCAAATCAAATTTTTAAAACTTTAAATAAAAATAGACTAAATTACATTAATTTATTCAATTCTTCTATTTAAATTGAAAAATGCTGACTCCTGACCATGTCAGCAGAGTGAAGCAGAAAGCATGAGAGACTGAGAGTTTGTTTGGGATAGCTGATAAATATAGGTAATAGCTGGTCGCGGTTGTCGATAGTTGGTAGCTGATAATGGTTGGATATTAGTATTTGGTTAATTTTGTTTATCTGTTACTGTTAATTTGTAAAATAACTAATAAGGGTATAATTTTAATATTTTATATATTAAAATAAATAAATAAATAATATATTTTCAAGAATCTTTATAATATATTATTTCAAATTTTATGATATTACAATTATTATTTTTTATTTATGAAATTTTAATAATTATTTTTATTAATGTTAATTGTCATATATTTTAATATATTTTTAGTAATTAAAATATTCTATATATAATTTTTTATAAAATTTATGTATAATAATTTAAAATAAATTATTTCATATAAATAATTAAAATAAAAATAAAAAATCTAAAATAAAAAGTATTTTTATATTTTATTAACTATTAAGAGCGGAAATTGAAAAATATCTTCAAATAGAAGAAGATTTAGCCACAATTGATTGATACATTAATCTGTTATTAGTTGTTATCTTAAGTTTTTATCAAACACTATTTTTATCAACTGATAAATATGAATCATCTATCAGCTGCACCCATTAACTATATCAAACACCAGCTGAGAGGGCAATGCCTGGGCAAGTTGTTCACGTAAGTTTGGTTACAAATTCAGTTTGCATTTGATGTTTGTTAAAGCACTTGGGCACGATGGAGACAACCCTTTAATTGGGGTTGGCGGCTTTGCAACTCAATTGGGCTGTTATTTAAGCTGTTGAACTCATTTGAGGCCATAACTTATTTATTTAGGATCCCAACCCCACGTGGTTATCTGCCACAGAACTAGTTTCATGAAGACCAAAATATACTTATCCTATGATGTTATGGGAAGACCCAAAATTAAAAGTCGAAGAAATATAAAATAATTTTAAAATGATTTAGCATAATTTATTTTATAAAATAACTTATTGATAATATGATATATATAATCATTAATTTTAATACTTATATTCACAAACATTTAACTTAATTATACTCAATTCATTCTCATAAAATAAATTTATTAACATTCACCCAACAAATAGCTATACAATTGTTGAACTCTCATAAATTTTCATCGGGCTAAAGTCATTTTGGTCCTTCAACTATTTTAACATATTCAATAAGATTTAATTTTAACTTTATGACCTATTAAATCTATTAATTTTGAAAAATAATCTTAACAAGTCTAATTTTAATTTTATTAAGAAGCGTGTAATACACCACTGCGAGAAAGAAGATAAAGATGATATTTAAGATAAAAAAAATTAACTTAAAAAAACTCACTAGTTATACTCCATTATGTTTGCTTAATTTCTTCATTATAATAATGAATAACTATAACCCTCCTTTACCAACCATAACTCTCTTTCCCTCGTGACTTATCCCAATTCTATACAAATTTCAATTAAGTTGAGTTGTGTTTCATTCATGATATGGATTTAAAGGAGTTGGACATCTTGGTTTAATAGTTTTTTTTTTTTTTTTTTTGGTGGTGGTCGTAATGGTGGAGATTTTTATGGATCGATGACAGAGGAAAAGAGCGAAGTTGAGAAAGCGAAGGAATTTTAGGTTTTGACTTGAGGGATGAAGAAGGAGATGATGCATAAGTGGCCAAAGGCCTTTATTAAGGCAATTTAGTTGAAGGTAAAGTAGTTAAAGCGGCAACTAATTTAAGCTCGTCGTGCTCTTAGTCCTAAAGTTATCATGATCTGCCATGATTAAATGAATGTTGAGGAGATGCTATTGAGGAGATGCTAACATCAACATCAAAAAATAAAACATGAAAATTCTTTATATCAATAGATCACATGTTGAATTGGAGCAGATTTTTAAACGTAGTTGAAATTTACCCTTTTGTCAAACCTTTCTTTTTATGCTAACTTTTGATGGAAGTTTTATTACATCATTATATCTACTGTTGGACTAGGTTGGTTAAACCATTGTTATAAGTGTCTTTTGATCTTGACAATGAAGATTGATCAGTCTAATGCTTTGTTCAAGTATTGTGTTGCAGTTTATAAGAGTTATTTACATTGGAAGTTGGATGAAAGTCAAAATCTCCATTTTTTAGAAGAATATCTGACATCGCAGTCGACATCCCCTAAATCGTGATCGCAACATTGCTATTAGGATAGATGAAACTAGGACAGAGGAATTCACGAGTGAATTCGTAGTCGCGACTCAGCTGAAGAAGCCTTGTTGAATCACAGAGAAATTCGCAATGGCATTCGCATCTTAAGTCGCGACTGCGAATTTCATAATGACAAAGGAGGGAACCAAAGTCACTGCCACAACACGTCAAGTGTCCAAGGCAACCATTAAAAATAAAAAATCGTGAGGGCAAAGATTTGATCATGATCGTAACTCAAGAAGTTGTAATTTCCTCACTAAACAGAGGAATTTAAGGTCTCAATAGAGCCCAAGAAAAAGCCAACTTGCGACCACGACTTTTAAGTAGTAGGTTGAACACAATGACTATATTTCTTGGACAACCAATGGATGAAGGACATGTGGATTAGCCGTTAGACACATAATGGGGTTATTTGCAAAGATTTTTGGCTACTCAGTGCAAATTGAAAATTCACAATTGTGAAATGACAGTAGCAACCGCGACTTATGCTTAACAAGGATTTAATGCAAAATCTCCCAAGTACAACTTGGAGATTTGGGGATAGTTTTTAAGCAACATCTCTTTGGTGGATATGGGCTATAAATACTCTACTAAACTGATGTAAATGCAAGAAAATTCAATTAATTGAAACCAAACTCTCGACAATTTGCTACTCATTCTTTTACTCTTCTTTATGTATTGTTGATTGTTTAGTGTGAGAAATAAACACCTTTGTAAGTAGGTTGGGAGTTAGCCTAGATTCTAAAACTCTTGTAAGAAGTTAAATTATACGCATATCCAAAACATTTGTGAGAGGTTTTTGTGTGAGCCTAAAACACAAGTTGTATAAGTTGGGTGTGAGCTTGAAAACACTAAGTTAGTTTAGTAAAATACCCAATTGTGAAGAATTGGATAATGGACATAGGGTTTGTTAATATCCGAACCACTATAAACGTCTTGTATTGATTCTTCTCTTCTTCATCTTAACTTTCTAAACACTTTAACTCTTTTTTTAATTTTCAATCAACCACCAATTCAACCCCCCCTTCTTGGTGCACTAGGTCAATAACTACCAAGGTATTCCAAGTCCAACAAACATGCATCTCTTGATAAATGCATGAAATTCAACTATACTTCTATCAAATTCTAATTCTTATTAGGGTAGTCAATTTTGATATAACCTAATTAAACGACATGACACGATATGTAGTTAAACGAGTTTGAAGTTAGCATAAACAGACTTGAGTCATGAATGAGTCAACTTGTTTATGATATGAAAAAAGTAGGTTTAAATGGATTGATCCTTCTAGTCCATCATAGATACAATTAAACATGATTATATAGTCAGATTAATGAGTTAACATATAATACATAACACGAATATATACATTATAAGTAAATGTGTGTGTGTATGTGTCTTTAAATATAATTTTATATTTGTTTAGATTTTTTTATCTCTAATTTCTATTTTCTCAATATATAGATATTTTTAGTTAAAAATTAAATGTTTTCAGGTTAAACATATATTGTCATGACACGTTAATATTTGTTATTACGCGATTAACTAAAATGGATTATTTAGGTTGTGCCATGTAACTTGTTTTCATAAACATGTTTGTGTTAGGGTTGAATATTTTGATACAATTAATTAAACAAGTTATATTTGGATTGAATATTTTTTGTATTATACACGTCTTGACACAACAAGATAAGACATGACATGACATGAATTGCTTTAGTTCTTATTAAGGTTTTGATTTGGATTCTATAAGAAGATGCATCAAATTACATATGAAATATTTGATCGGCCTTTATTATTTCTATAAATTTTATCAAGTTTGGATGATTATATTTTTTTTATTTCCTGTTTTTTTCCGATCTAGAATCTTTATTCATTTTTCTTTTTTTCTTGGCAAGTTGGCTTAGTCTGGTTGGTTTGGTTTTCATCGACTTTGTTAGGGGGCTCGGTAGTATTTGAGATTTATTGTAAGCCTTGTTAAGTTTGCTTTTCATATTTACCATTAATAAACTTTTTACTTATAAAAAATATGAGTAAAGTTTAAGAATGATGAAGAAGATGATTTTGTTTCTTAATTTTATGATTTTATTAGCTAGAAATATAATACTTTTATTAATTGAGATTTGATTTCATTCACACATTTGAGTTTTCTTTTTAAGGGTATTCTTTTGATTTTCTGGATTTTGAAAGAAAGAAAGTAGGTGCATTAGATTTCATTTTGTTTTGAAAAGAAAATTATTTTTTAAGTTAGTTGACCACAGGTTATTTACGTTTTGAGTGACTCATTAATTAGGACTTATTAGAGCTATCTTCCAAAATTAATAGATTTAGGTTTCATTTGTTTTTTGAAGAATATTTTTAGAAAAATATTTTTCGCATTTTTCTCTATTTGATACATCTAGAAAAATAGGTCAACAGAAAATATTTTTCTATCAAAGGAAAAATTAAGTTTTTTTTTTAAAAAAATAACTTCTAGTTTTGAAAACGGGAGATCATTTTTTGGACTTTGTCAAACTCATCCAAATAAAAAATAAATCATATAAATATATATATGTTTATTATTATTGATTATTCTTGACTATCGATACATATTATTGATTATAGTTGGTCGACAGTAGTCACTAGTGATTAGGTGAAACTCATAAAATTTTTATTTTTAATATATTTTTTCTTATATTATACAATAAATAGTATAAATTTAAAATATTTATAGTCTAAATTTTGTTATAATCCTATAAATCAAAAGAAAATTAATTTTTTTATAATGTATTCTAAACAAAAATATATGTTGCTCAAATGATATTTTCTCAGAATATATTTTCCTCAGATAACTTATTTTTCAAAAATAAATGAAGCCTTAATAGGCCATAAAGTTAAATTTTAATTTAATTGAACATCTCCAAATAATTAAGCGACCAAAATAACCTTTTAGCCAATTTTCATCCTACACACTTATCAATTTGTGAGGATTAATTTCACTTATTCTCTAACTTATAACGTATACATTTTACAATTTTAAATGGTAAAAACTCTCTTAAAAATCCCTCAAATCACAAATAATAGCGAAAACAATGATGTAACAATAGTCATACTTTTTAAGTTGATGTGGCTCATTTTTTCTTTAATCAAAGTTGACTACAAATAATTTCTTTCTCTTGCATTAGCACTACATACGTTTGTGGATTCCATTTTCCCTTTAAAAAACCAATGCCTCAGTCTCCCCAAGCTTTGTTCCTTAATCAACCACATTTCTCAACTCCACACCCTCTTCAGTTTCCAACACAAATTCTACCACTTCATTTGTTGTCTACTTCAAAAAGCCTAGCCTCTGTTCGGTTTGCATCCTCCTTTAACAAACCAAACAAATGCTAGGTATTCTCCTTTGAGAAATCGAATTTTGGAGAATGGATTGGGTGTAACTCAAGTTTTTTGAAGGAGATAAGGAAACTTTGTTCGAGCATAATTAATCCAAAACTTGATCTACTTAATTAAGGATATTGCAAAACCTTTATTCGATTTGTTGAAGAAAAATGCATAACTAGGCATAACAAACATAATAAGTCTGGAGAATGGATCGTGTGTAATTAATCCAATGCATCTAGTGATAAGCCATGAAAGGCCATATGGTATTTCATACAATGCGAACAAAAGGGTGAGGCTCAATAAACTAATCTTCCCTTTTCTTCTCAAAGTTTATGTTGTGTGTTATATGATTAAAAAAAGAAGAGCAGTACATGTACATATGGATTAAGTTTGAGTTGGATTGTGATGTGTATGCTAATAATAATTTGTTTAGTCTTTATAGGTCATGTAAGAAGGTTTTAGATTAGCGTAAGATTTTCGATGAAATGATTGGGAGAATTATGGTTCTGTGGAATGTAGTAATTACTAATTGGGTTGAGAGTTTATGGCTAGGCGAGGCAATTCGGTACTTTATGAGAATGAGAGACTTTGGGTTGGAGCATGATGACACTATAATGATGCCTATATTTTATGTAGATGCTGAGATGTGAAATTTGAGTTATGGTACATGGATTCATTGTCAAGTGATTAAGAAAGGATTGGTAATAAATTATCAATTGGGTACTGCCTTTATTAATATGTATGTGAAAAGTGGTGTTCATGGTTATAGGATGATCCTCTTTGCTAACCCCCTTCTTCTTTAAGAGTATATATCCTTTTGTGACTGCCTAGGCTCATCCCGTTGTGCTTAGACAACTATTGTGCTTGCTTCTTCTGGCTCCTTATCTTCTATCTTTGGTTGGGTCTTTTATTTCTCATTTCCATAGTGGCAATTTCATTCACAACTGACTTTCTTGTATCTTTTTTCATCCTTAAGATATTTTAACAATCAGGGATTTTGTGATACAAAAGAAGAAGAAGAAAAAGAAAAATAAGTGAAAGAGAAGGATAATTTTTAACGAAGTCAACCTTGGCTACAACAAAAGTGGGCCACATCAACTAAAAGAAATTATCATTGTTGCCACATTAGTTTTTTTTTTATCTTCCTCTCTGATTTGAGGGATTTAATGTGCATAAGCTATAAACTGAGAAACAACGAGTAAAATTACCCCCAATTTATGATACTCACACTGCACAAACCTCACATCAATTGTGGCACACACCCATATAAGCAATCCCTCCTATATATACAACCCTAAAGCTAAAAGTCTAATACCAATTTAGACTTAAAACTAAAATCTTTTCCTATTTTATTTGTACAACTTCTTTTATTATAAGATTTTTTTTTCCAATTGTTTTTGAACTTTTTTACAAATCTCCACTTTCAAATACAAAATTAATTTTCATAACTTATAAAAATTAATTTTCATTCAACTATTTGCTTACATTCTTGATTATAGACTTTTCTAATAGTTTTAATACACTTATCTTTAATCAATATGCTACCAGTTAATCTACATAAATTCTCGAGCTAAGTCTTTCACTTTTGATGATATAAAAGCATTGTCGCTAACTCTCATGACTCCAATTCAAATCAAATTTAAACAATACAACAAATATAATCTATTCAAAAAATTAAATTTCTTATAAAATTTAGGAGCATTCTTTACATCACCCAAAGTCTTGACCTTATCATTACGCTTTTTAATCTTCATTATATTAATGTCTTTAATATCATTTTTCTCACTATTGGCTAGCATCAAAATTTCTCTCTTTTTTTTAAATGAATAAAAACATTTCCTTTTGAAATAAATATGAAAATGATAAGTGAAATCCATTAACCATTTATTGTGTAATGGATCATTTGTCTCTTTCTTACCATTATCAACCACATTAGTATTTAGGATTTCATATTTATATTTATTATCTTTGTCATCTTCAATTACCATTACAACAGTTATATTTATTTCATGGTTTTTTTTTTTGAATTATTTGAACTTTGCAAGGTCTTCCTTCATCTTTTTGTAACTATATTGAACACATCTCATCTAATGATAATAGGAGCATTCTTTCTCTAAATTGTTTAATGTACTCTTAATCTTAAAATTAATTTGCTTCTTTTTTTTTTTTTTACTTTATAATAATTTTCACACGAAATATTTCCACTAAGATTGAAACTTACAACAAAAGCTCCACCATAATCGTTACTACTCGACTTTTTAAATTTTTCATACTCTAAAATAGCAATAGTAAGGTCTTCTACCATTAATGTAGTTTTTTTTTTTTAAGAGATAATTACTAGAAGCCCCCTGAACTTTGTCATATTTTACCAGGCTATCCCTCACATTTCAAAATTATATTAAAATCCTCTGACATTTTCTCTGTTATACTGAATAGTCATTCTATTAATTTTTTTTGTTAATATCATGTGAAATGTAAATAATACCCTTACTTCCATCTTAAATTTTTATTTCATATCATAAACTTCTCTTCCCTTCCTCTTCCTCATCATCGCCATTAGCACAAAACCCAAACAACAAATAGGAGATAGGAGTTCAACTCACATTAATAAACAAACCCGCATCAACAAACAAACTCCAGAAAATAATTGATCTATATTGCACAAAGTAGAAGTAGAATTTGAAATTAAAAATGAACCCACATTCCCTAGCTCGATCCCAGTTGCTGAAGAAGAAGAAAAAGATGAGCCAAACAAAGCTCAAAAGCTCCAACCTTTAACTGACAACAATAATAAACACATCAACAAACAAAGTTGATTCACAATCGTAAAAGATAAGATCTACAAACAATAGCTAGATCAAACTCTTCATCTTCAAACAACCCTAAAAATCAAACCCATAAACACTGGAATTTAATGTTTCTTCAATTAGAAACATTGATCTATTAGAGCTAGAGCTGATAAATTAGAAGGGAATTTATCTATCATAAACCCAAAAACACTAAAAATTAATGTGTCTTCAATTAGAAACATCGATCTGTTAGAGATAGAGTTGATAAATTGGGGGAGGGGGGAATTTATCAATCATAATCCCCATCTATAAATGCAAACACACATGTTTATTTCCTCTAATGCCAATGATGATTCCTATGCCAATACGCATGAACGATTTCTGCACTGATGACGATGCGTTGATGATGATTTTTATAGCAGGAACGGTTGTTTCCTCCAATGTTGATGACAACAACAATTTTTGCGCCTCTTCCACTACCATTTTCTTCCCTTTTTGGTAGAGTTGTGAGTTACTGATGGAACAAAGAAAAAGGTCTATTTGGGCTAGTGGATTGGAGATACATTTTCTTAATAAGATCAAGATGTAACAAACACCATCAAGAATTATGATGAAATCTTGGAATCTAGGTTCAATAATAATGATTCTAGGTTAGGTTTCAAGAAGAAAATGAAGGTTTGGTTAAGGAACTAAAAGATATGGAGACATTTTCTTAAGGTTTGGTTGGATTCCATTGATGTACCTATGTTCATTAGACTCATTGACTTGATGAAAATAGCAATTTTGAATTGGGGCTAGAGTTTTAGTTGGAAATTGAAGATTTAATCTAGAAAATAGAGAGGAGAAAATTTTGAAGATTGAATTAGAATGTTGTGTTTGATATTTTGTGGTTTAGAGGAAAAGGACACAGAGATGCTTAAAGTGATATTTTTTTCATTAAAAATAAAATACAAAGTTTATTTTGATTAGATTCTTTTTTACTAATGATATATGCTTGATTTTAATAATTAAAAGACTATTTAGTGTATTGGAGAAAACGTTAAGAAGTTTTTAGTATAATTTTAAAATGTTAGCGGCGACTTAGTTAAATATATAAAATATCAGTGGTTTAAATATAGTTAAATATGTAATTATCCATTTTTTAATAGTTAATGTCATTATTACTCCCTCAAAAGATGGTGAGAGAGAACACTAAAGTAACAAATGTTTCCAATTGTCACGTCAAACTAGTCAACTAAATATTTAACTTATTAAATATATGAAAATAATATCTAACATCGGTGTTTTCATTTATATTTAATAGATATAATTCTTTTTTCAAGTATAATTGATTTGTAAGTAATTTCAGCATGTAAAACTTTTTAATTTCTTTCACATACTAATAAATTGTCTTATTTAACATAAAATATTTTAAATCAGAAATTAAAATTAAACGAATTGTATTTACTATTTTTTTATTAAAATTCTTCTCAATCATCATCTTTCATAATCATTGGCTTGTTCTCATGCAACTCTTTAAATAATCCTTGACAATACTTTATCATAAGCTAAAATTATTTTGCTGTTAAATAATTTCATCTTAAAATTTGATCGTATCATACTCACAATCTTTAACATTATAAATCACGTTTCTAGTATCACTTGTTATGACAAGACCATAAATTAATGTGGAAAAACATAAATAATTTAAATATGGATTAACATAAATATATTCTATAAAATAATTTATTAATAAAACAACAAATACCATCACTAATTTTAATACTCGTGGTTATAGTTAATTTAATTTTTTTTTCTCACAAAATAAGTCTGCTAACAATCACCCAAATAAATAACTACACGATTTGCGAAACCTCACAAATTCTCACGATTCCGCGCCACTTGTCAATTTATGGCACCCGTCAATTGTGGCACTAACCAACATAAGCAATCCCCCCTTATGTATATACTGCCCCACCACTAAAAGTTTGATATCAATTTGGAGTTGAAATTAGTATCTTTTTCTATTTCACTTCCATAACTTCTTTATTATATTATTATTTTATTCTTTTCTAATCCTTTATGTGGTAGTTTGCTTTTTCTTTCTCATGGTCACAGTGGAACGTATATGAACAAAGTCAGAATTTGATTTGCTATGATAATTGAGGGTTCGCAGAAGTCTCGAAACAAAAACTCATTCCAATGAAAGGTTCAGGAGAATAATGTTTTGTTGGAAAGATTAATATCTTTTTGGGAACGTTCTCGAGAGGTTATCTGTCATCAATGTCTTTGAAAATGAACTAATCAGTGAAGCAATTACCCGATCGATTTTCAATTTGATCGATTTAATCTATCTGATTGAATTAATTTAATAATAAAAAATTAAAAATTTATTAAAATAATTTTAAAAATAAAAAATATTAAATTATAAATATATTTATAATAATTACAAATAAAAAATAATATATATATATATATATTAACACTTATTTTGCACGTATTTTCATTTTCATTTTTTTAATTTTTATTATTTTCATTTTTTTATTTAAATTTTGTACATTTTATAATTATTTATAAAAAATAAAAATTTTCAAACATATCAAAAATATAATTATTATAATAAAATTTATTTAAAGTTTCATTATTATAAAATTGATATTACAATAAGACTTCCTTATATGCCATATTTTTTTTATATATTTTTATTTATCAGTTATAACTAATACTTTAATTATAGATATTGAAATCTCTTCAAATAATATAATACTATATATAATTGTTCATGTGAAAAGATTTCATACAGTAAGTAGATTTTCATTTTTACATATTAATATTATATATTTGTTTGATTATTGATGAACAATTTAAAAACACGCATGTGATTACTTTACGAAAAACAAATAAAAAATTCACACTTATAACTTTGGCTTACTGAAGAGTCTCATGTACATGTGAGATGCTACATTGCTAAATTTCATTACTTTCAAAGAATTTTTCTTTTATTTTAACGATATTACTATTGAAATAAATATATTATAAATATTAAAATTGAAATTTTATTATAAAATAGAATTAAATAAAAAATAAATATAGAAATTATTTTCTAATTTTATTTTTAATTATTTTTTTTATATAGAGTCTTTGTAACATAATTTATGACTCATTAGCTAATGAAATATTATGCTAAAACTTTGCTTGATTTAATCTTTTTTTTATTAACTTTACATGTGGTTCATTGATGACAATTTGTACTTGTAAACATATGAGATACTACATTACTATATTTCATTGCTTTTACTATTGAAATAAATATGTTATAAATATTAAAAATTGAAATTTTATTATAAAATAGAATTAAATAAAAAATAAATATAGAAATTATTTTCTAATTTTATTTTTAATTATTTATTTTATATAGAGTCTTTATAACATAATTTATTATTCATTAGCTAATGAAATATTATGTTAAAACTTTGCTTGATTTAATCTTTTTTTTTTTTAACTTTATATGTGGTTCATTGATGACAATTTGTGGTTGTAAACATGTGAGATACTACATTGCTATATTTCATTGCTTTCAGAGAATTTTTCTTTTATTTTAACAATACTACTAATATAGAGTCTTTATAACATAATTTATGACTCATTAGCTAATGCAATATTATGCTAAAACTTTGCTTGATTTAATCTTTTTTCATTAACTTTATATGTGGTTCATTGATAATAATTTGTAGTTGTAAGCATGAGTGGATAGTGTCCGAGTTTTTTTTTTCCATTAACTTTTATTTCAAAATAAATTTATTAATTAACTTTTATTTAACTTTTCCTACTAAAAAATTATTTATTAATTAGTTTCTATTTTAAAATTCTTTACATTCACTTGTTTTATTTTTTATTTATTTTATTGTAATTTTTAAGATTTGACTAATACATAAAATGCTTAAACTAATTTTTAAATTAAGGATTTTTAGTCCATTCAAAGTTTTATTCCACCATGCTTTTATATGTAGAATAAAAATAAATATGCAAAAAAACAGTAACATTAAAACAGAACAAATCATGTGCTGATTTTTTAAAAAATTGATATTTTCCCAAAGTTAGGACATAATATGTTTTAAATTGGCTAAATCTCTCTCTCTCTTTCACCCACATCACATGTCAATATGTGTGTCTCCGAGTGTAAAAGTCCTTTGTGTATTACTAAATAAATATTGCTCTATTTGGAAAATAAAGTGTCAAATACAGGTCTATTTGTAATTGGATTCTACTTGTAATATATTCAATTTCAACCCGGGTGCAATCAAGTCAAGCACAAAAAACTTATAATTTAAAATTTAAGTTGAATCCTTTTACTATTAGAATTTAAATATTTGATGTTTAAAGATATCTATTTGAATTTGACTAATACATAGAATAAAAATTTTTATATCTAAATTAATCTTTAAATCAAGTATATTTTATGTCTAATTTATTACTCTTTGATAACTTGAAATCATATAATTAGCATCAAATTCTTTTGATGAAAACACTTGTGAGTTCTGCTTCAAAAACGCTTATGTATTTATAATATAAAGTATTGGTAATCCTTTTTCTATTTGAATTTTTAATTATTGCTATGTTGATGAATCCTTTTCCTATTTAGATTTTTAATGATTGGTGCTTAAAGATATTTATTTAGGTTAGACTATTTATATTATTGATAAATCTTTTTTCTATTTGAATTTTAATAATTGATATATTGATGAATCTTTTTCCTATTTAGATTTTAATGATTGGTGTTTAAAGATATTTATTTAGATTTGGTTAATACATATAATAAAAATTTTTATATTTAAACTAACCTTCAAATTAAGAGTATTTTGATTTATTCAAATGTTTTTACTTCTTATTCATGCTTTTTATTTTACCACGTCCTTTGTGCATGAAAATCGTAAGTATTATTTAAATCTATTTAAATTTAGTATTTTCTCATATTTTATCTTTATCATTAATTATGATCTAAATTGACTTAAATTTAAGATACAAATTAATTTTTTTAATTTATCAAGGGGGTATGGGCTAGGTTTTCTTTGGCCAAATTTTTATTGTTTTTTTTAATTATTTATAGAGACGAACCAAAAGACACAGAATTTCGGCCGAATAAAGCAGGTGAAGTAATTGAATTCTGTTTGCATGATATTCAATTTCAACTTGGCCGCAATCGAGTCAAACACAAAACTAATTATAATTTTAAAAAATTAGTCGGAGTTCTGTGTCTATTTATAGTATAAAGTATTAATGAATCATGTTTCTATTTAGATTATAATGACGTGTATATTGGTAAATCTTTTTTTATTTGAAATTTAATAATGCTATATTGATGAATCATATTATAATAATAGGTATGTTGGTGAATTTTTTCTATCTGAAATTTAATAATGCTATATTAATGAATTTTTTTTTTATTTGGATACGAATCCTTATATATAATATAGTAATAATAAATAAAAAGTTTATATACCTAAATTAACTTTTACATGAAAGGTAATTCAATTGATTCAAAAGTTTTACCCCGCATTCGTATTTTTATATATAATATTAATATATATACAAAAAAAGATAAAAAGCCCCCAAGATTATGATATGAGGCCTTAAACTAAACTGGCATAGTCCCATGCAATGGGCCTCAATTACTTAAAACCCGCAGCATGGATCACTCCAAACCCATCATCAATTTGGTCCAAACAGAGTTTGAGACATGGTAGCCGTTGTGGAGCTCTCGCCCTTTAACAGCCACTTTCTTCCTTCACAACCACAATCGTTTTGTCTCTCTCAAAACTTACCACCCAATCAGAATACAACACTCGCTCCCTAGTGATTGGACTGTATCAACACGCCCCGAGTTGATGCGTGTTTGTTGGGGTGCAATAATAAAATCCGTACACGCGCCCTCAACGCCTATTGTTGTTCTTCTACTGCCGCAACCCACCAGCACCAGCACCACCACTTTCCACAGGCACAAGAAAGAGAGAAAGTGGTTCGTTTTTTGTTTGTTAGATTAGGCTCATTCTACACAAATCAGTACTGAAGAAAAATAATTTGTTCTGTCGATGAGGATTAGGAAAGGGTACTGCCATGTAGCCCCACCGCCGGAACTTGTATCCTCATCAACAACTTCTAATCAACCGTCGCCCCTCATGGCATTCAGAATCAACCTTTCTTCCTTTTCCTCTAACCTGCACCAGGTGCAAACAATTTTCTTAATTTCTTTTTCTTTTTCGTTTTTCTTTATCTCTACTCTTCTTTCTTGCCCTTCAAGATTTCTTGATTGTTTTCATAATCAATACGTTGTTTTCACTTCTGCCAAATTAGAACCCAAGAACCGGCGTAATAGGAGAAGAAGAAGAAGAAGACGAAGGAAGCAGAACCAAGAACAAGAGGTTTTCTTTACTTTACTTTTTTCATGTATCATATTCTCAAAATTACTTTTTCATGAATGAGGTTTAATCCAAATGCGAATTTGTATAGTTGTAGCACTGTTGGTACAACCCAAACATCTTCTACCACTACAAGTTCCGTTTCCTCCTTCTTTTCTCATCATGGTAATCCCTACTATATATTTGCATTGTTAAATGTGTTGTTAATTTTTCCATGAATACATACGTTATTTTAGTGGTGGTTATTAATTTGGTTGGTGATGATAGAATGGTGGTGTGAGGAAGAGAAAATTTTTCCATTGAAGAAAAGAAGAATCAGCTTGGAAAGATTCACAACCCAACAATATTGTGGCGGTGGTCGACTGGAAAACGCAAAGAAAATCAAGAACAAGGAGGTGATGGCCAAAGAAATCAAGAGTGCAGCAGCTAAAGAAGATAGAGATAGTGGTGTTGATGGTAGCAATATAATTATGAGTTTGAGGTGCAGTAGGACAGATGGTAAGGGATGGAGATGCAGGAACAAGAGAGTGGAAGGCTATTCTATGTGTGACCACCACATCAAATACTACCCAAGGTTTAGAGATACATCATCCAATGTTGGTAATAATAAGAAGAGAAAGATGAGGAAAATGATGTTAAGCAGTATACTTGAAAGAACAGTCCCTTTGGTGTGATGCCAATTGAAATATATATATATATATATATATATGCTTGAACAGATAAATGTATATAGCCATTAGTTTACTAAACAGCAAAGAGAAATGAAAGGAGGGTTTTGATTAATTTCTTGTCCAACTCCAAGAATTATCCATGGTTTCTATTTCCAATTGGCATTTCATTATTTTTTCCCAATGGAAAACAACAGACATCGAAATATCAGTCAGTGTCTATCCACCTTTAGTTGTAGCATTTTGATTTTCAAACATGATGAGAAGATTTTTCTTTTTTTTTTTTTTTTTTTTGTTTCTTTCCATTGTTTTTAGAAATGGGTTATTCCATACTTCAATTTTTTTTATTTATGGTTTTAAAATTTTTTATTTCAATTTATCTGTAATTTTAGAAAATTAATAATGTATTAATTTTTTTTTTCCAAATTCATCTCTCTTGCGAGAAAGATAATTAATAAGGTAATATTTTAATAAAAAAATAATTTAATTGTATGTAATCATTTTTTACAATTAAAATTATTTATTTTTTAAAAAAAAGTTAGATAAATGAAAAAGAACTAAGATAATAAATACTTCTTTGTATACAAACAAGACTATTACAGTTAAAATTAATGTCTTAATATAATAATAAGATGAGACTGCTTAGGAGTGAATTCTATATTCGAATTTCACCAATATAATTTTTCTGCTCAACGTTTAAAAAAAAAAAAAAAAGACTATTACAGCTGAAAGCCACACCATTAAATATTGCTGCAGTAAGTCAGTATCAAAGTGATATAGGTAGCTCTAATAATACTACTACTGTATATGCATACCAAAAGTGTGCGATGAAGCATAATTATGCAACATCGACCTGTCTCTACAATAAAATCTCTAATCTGTATTATAATAAGCATATCGGGTTCTTATATTCTTCTTCAACTCGCAACACGTTTCCTTTTTCAATATATCATAAATATTTGAATAGGTTGTTTTTTATTTTCTGGGTTCGACTACTAAATTATTAATTTAATAATATAATTTATTGTACATTGACTATATAATTCTACAACCACGTACTTTACGTGGTAAAATTCAATGATATTTCAAAATTATGAACCAGAATATAAGTTGATTTAAAGTATTGGAGCTGAGGAGTGTTCAAATCATTAAAGTTGAATTGATCTAATTGAAAAAAAAACAATTGAACATTTAGATTTTAAAAGTGTAGTTTGAACTACACTAACCTAAATATAAGAACTGAATTGAATTCAAAAACATTGAATAACTGAATTTTTTAAAAACTGCAAATTGAACCAAATTGAACTAAATTTAAGAACCGAATAGAATTAAATTAATTTAATTTAGTTTGTTATAGTTTGGTTCTGTTGGAGCTATTTTCTAAATAAATTTTAAAATAAATAATATATTTTAAATAATTTAATACAAATATTAATTTTTCTTAATAAATTTTATATATTTTTAATATAAATAATGAATTTTTGTTTTGAATTATTTTAATTTAATCTAATATAAGTTTAAATTATTTATTAATTTTATTAAGTTTAAATTTTTAATATAAATAATATATTTTTAAATATTTTAATATAAATAATAAGTTTTTTAATAAATTTTCATTTTTTAATATAAATAATAAATTTCAAATTGGTTAAATCATTTTGATTTAATATAAATTTAAATTATTTTGATTTGTTTAATATAATTTTAATTTACTTTGATTAATTTTTTTTACAAAAGTTCGAATAGAATTAAAAATCATTAAATTTAAAAATAAACCAAAAGCAAACTAAATCTGTATAATAATTGAACCAACTCAATTGAATTAATTTTTTCTATGTAAACCGAAAATTTAACAGCCCTGTTAGTGACTAACGAGTAATGTGAAAGATTATAAGCTTTTGTGGCCACATCTCATTCACCCTATGTTTAGAAAATAGTATAGGAAGGAAAGAAAATAAAGTAGAAAAGTAAATTTTATTTTTCATTTATTTTTTATATTTAAATAGAAAAAAGAAAATAAATTTATTTTCTTTTTTTGAATAGAGAAGTATCAAATAGTAAAATGTAAACTCCTCAAAGTCTTCTTAATTATCATATTTTCTTTTTATTTTGTGGACCCCATGAACCATTCTTCCCCCCATATAACTGACCTTTTGGATAAGCTTTTCTTTTTGCCATTTTCCAAACAACAAAAAAACACTTCATTAAACAAATATTATATTACTAAACAATAATTTGATAAAACCAAAGAAAAGCTTTTGGAGACTCTTATCCCAAACTAAAATAAAAAATATATATAAAAAAAATTGATTCCATGGAGTTCCTCAACTCGTCTCATCACAAACCAACTTTCTAATAAAATATTTAATTAATATCTACTTTCTATTTGTTTCTTGCCCCAGTTTTTAAGAAATGTCAAGTTTGGCAGTAAATTTCCACATGATGTACAGTACACTTGATTGCCACAGAGAGCATCAGTTATGGAGTGGTAGCAGCTGCTGCTTGCTATTGCAAAGAACAACATCTTCTTACGAGAATTGTAGAAATGGAAGCTTGAAAAAGATATCAAAGAGAGACATGAAAGTAGAAGCTTTTTGGCCAGATATGACCAGACCCACTGCTGTAGAGATGGAACTCATCAACGATTCTGGCCACCTTGATCAGATTCTACTCCTTGCTCAGGACCTCTCCCAACCTATTATCATTGACTGGTATGTCTTTGTATTACTCCCTTCATTCTCTTCCTCTTCTCTTTCTTTAACCTAATTAACTGCATCCAAACTGCTAATATCAATTATATGGTTTTAATTATGCTTTTATGGGTATAATAATTAAAATGGATTTGTCTTTTGAATGTGTGTGTGTATAGGATGGCTGCTTGGTGCAGGAAATGCATCTATTTGATGCCCAAATTAGAGAAGTTGGCTGCTGAATATGATACCAAGTGAGTGATTACTAAAGAAGATAGCATGATTTTTTCTTTCTTTTATTATTGTTATTATTTTTGGGTTACAAGATTATCATGGCTTCTAATAAAATATCTAAAAATATCTTGTTAAATTTAGGACAAAGTTTTACTGTGTGGATGTCAACAAGGTCTCTCAATCTCTAGTCAAGCGTGGAAATATAACTGTAAGTTTGATTTTGACTCTACTTCTATCCAATTGCTTCCTTCTTATTATCATAATATACATGACTTTTCTGTTTCTAATTATTTATTAATTTTTCTTTTCTTTTCTTTTCTTTTTTTTTTGGGTTTTCTGTATCAGAAAATGCCCGCAATTCAGGTACATTGGCTCTCCAAGTTTTTGGTTGGTTTATTCATTACATTTACTTAGTGAAAACAATTGAACTAATAATAATAATTAAGATTATGTATTTGCAGCTATGGAAGGGTGAAGAGATGGAGACAGAAGTAATTGGAAGGCACAGGGCTTGGCTGGTGATTGAACAAGTTAGAGAAATGATCCAAAAATTCATATGATATATGTATTCTTTCAACTCCTGCTCTAAGCCTGCAATCATAATCGTCCATACATATATTAGAATTCAACCCATCTTAAGTTTTTCTTTTAACAAAAAAAAAAAAAAAAAGATAATCAGTAATTTGGTAATATTTTGCATTTTTTGTCAAAACATAATTGCCATCACCACATATGGTGAATACTAAAAATTGTTGATAATAATTGCTGTAACAGTTTTATTGATGCACTCAACTGACTTGCTGAGCATCTCTTGGTGTGGCTCTGTGACCAGTTTGGCTTGCAGTTTTATTTATCTATATTTTATTAAGAGACCGTTAAGTCTAAAATCAACAAGTCGCTTTGGCCGAGTGGTTAAGGCGTGTGCCTGCTAAGTACATGGGGTTTCCCCGCGAGAGTTCGAATCTCTCAGGCGACGCTTCCTTTCTTTTTTTAATTTAATTTTTTTTCTAAACCCAAAAGCTCCACAAAAGGGTTCTTTAGCACAACACCTGAAGGGATTTGTGGTTCTTGCAAGGAGTAATCTACAAAGTTCCATCATCTACTTGTTAATATAAAACATCATCTAAAAGTTTCAAAATGAGGTGATGCAAACAAATAAAAAAGAAACTCTTCAGTGTTATTCGTGACGAGTCTAACTAATGAAAGTTATGATATTAGTGTAACAGAAATCCAATGTTTAGGAATCAGAGACTCTTGAACTGAAGCAATGCTCTGCCTACAGCAGTTAACATGGATTTTTCATCTAATCAACAATAAGTTCGACTAAAAATCAAAAGAAGTGAAAAGATTGCCCAGTGTTCAGACAATGGAAAGTGGTTGAAGTATCTTCAAGTTAACACATTAAATTGCAAAACTATCTTGGATAACTTTTCTTCAACTTCATTTTACAGAAGCACAGCTAGGAACTATTACCGAAGATCTGTAGTATCTTACAACTTATTGATACTAAATTATTTTTCAGTTTTTATCCTTAAAAAAATCAACATTTTCTAAATTAATAATATGATGAATGAACATTGTTAATCTTCAATTGATTACAGACGTAAAAGTAGAGAAGTTTCTCACTTCTGAATCAGCTGTAACTTGGTCCAGTTCACAGCCAGACGCACACGTATAAATGCGCTTACTTCAAATCCATCGCATTACAGCTGCTATATCTCATATTCCATAATCAAACTTTCAACCCACTTATCATTTTTTCCTGTTCTCTAAATTACCATGCATATTTGTAATATATGCATTTACCCTGATCTCGTAGCTGCATATCTCACAAATCATTGAGCTCTGGAGCATAAACTGATAATGAAGGTATTCATAAAAAAATGATAATTGGCCAACAGTTGTCTGCTTAGGGTACAGACAATGTCTGCAATTTCTTTTTCAAAACGAATATGATCTGCCCGTCTCACTGAGTGGTCCAAGAAGATTGGGATTTCAGACGCGCTAAAAATGTATTAACCCTCGTATTTGCCTCAACCAAACTATGACCAGGTAGTTTCTTCAACTCCCTTTCCTCCAACAAGTTTCTTAACCTTGTCACATATTGCCATCCCCCAGCTTCAGCATATATATATGGCATGAGGACATACGAGTTGCCATTTGAGGATCTGACTGAAACAGCTGCTCTACCGCGAGCTCAGCTAGTTCAACATTGCCATGGATTCTACAGGCCCCAACCAAAGCTCCCAAACACCTGAATCTGGCGCAACTGGCATCCTTCGGATGAATTCGCATGCCTCTACCAAATAACCACCTCTACCGAGAACGTCAACGATGCAAGCACACAAGCGAATATTCTTCGGTCATCATAAAATTAAATAATGGCCATTAGGTAATGATAATTTTGCCTTTCGTAATCATTATGGTTGTTATTTAATGGCTGAAAAATTTATGCAAATCATAATGGCCATAACGGCGTTACATAACGATAACAACCGTTATGTAACGGTAATAGCCATTATATAACAGAACAATTTTTAAAAATTTTTCTTTTCCTCTTTTATTTATTTTTCTTTCATTTCAATTGTGTCTGATAACAATAGCTGCTATGCTGTAATGCCAAGTGCTATTAAGTTAGCAAAATTAATTAGATATTTTTGTATGTTTTGATTACTGAAATTTTCTAGAAGTTGCGTTAGGTTAAGCTTAGGTAAAGGGTATGGTGGAGCTTGATTTTAGCAGCAATCAATTTCCTTAAATCATGGAAGTTTAGTTGCAGATTTGTCTGCAATTTTTACACTATAAATATCAGTAATGAGAATGTGAATGTTCATGTGTGTGTTTTCCCATCAAGTTTAGTGTGCTTCGTTCCTTATGTTCTTCCGTTTTTCCTTTCTCTATTTTTCTAACACTTGGTATCATAGCAGAGAAAGCTATTTTCTCTGATCTTTAAGAGACTGTGAATGAGACAAAACAAGTTAGGAAGCTCTTCACTAAACCTTAAACACTTAAACAAGAGAGAGTGTGAGAGATATGGCTACAAGCAGCAGCATTTCAGGCCCATCTCCCCCAGTTTTCATACTGTGGAAATAGAAATGGAGACCACCCTATCAGCCAACCCGACTATCAATTAGTTAAAAACTTACAAGGAAAAAGTCTCCAGAAAATTCAAAGCTTTGAGTACCCTCCATGCAGCTGTTGATGAAACCATTTTCATAAGAATAATGGCTAGTGAAACTGCTAAGCAAGTGTGGGATAAGTTGAAAGAGGAGTTCCAAGGGAGTGATAAAACAAAACAGATGCGGCTCTTTAACTTGAGAAAAAGAGTTTAAGCTTCTTAGGATGGAGGAGACTAAGAATGTGAAGGCTTACATTGACAGAGTCATGAAAGTGGTTAATCAGATCAGGTTGTAGGACAGGATTTGCCAGAAAAAAGAATTGTAGAGAAGGTTATGGTGACTCTGCCAGAGAGGTTTGAGCCAAAAATTTCCTCTCTTGAGTATACTTGGGACTTGTCCGTGCTCACACTTACTGAGCTTGTGAATGCTCTACAAGCTGTTGAGCAGAGAAAAGCATTTAGGGAGGAGGAAAAGCCAACAGAAGGGGCTCTTGTAGCTTCTCAAAGCTCGAAGTCACAAGTTGAATTTAGTGGGAGAAAAAATTCAAATGGGAGGAAGGGAAAAGAGAAGAAACAAAGAAATAGAGGAAAGAGGAGAGGGAAGTATCTACCATGTCCTCACTATAATAAGACCAACCACAGTGAGAACTTTTGTTGGAGAAGGCTAGGAGTTCAATGCAAGGCTTGTAAATAGTTTGGACACATTGAGAGGTTTTGTCCAACTAATCACAACCAACAGCCTCAAGCACAACCAACTTAAGTTAATGAAGGCACTCAGGATCAAGAAGAGAAGTCGTTTGCTGTTACTATCAGTGAAGATTGTTCAGTTGCAGCTCGTGATGAATGGCTCATAGATAGTGGATGAACATACCACATGACTCCAAGATTGTAGAGGTTCAAGACTTTGGACATGAATTATTGTTCCAAAGTGAGGATTGGAGATGGTAAGCTGGTTGATGTTCAAGGAAAGGATTCTGTATTGGTGCAAACTCTTTAAAGTACAAAGTTAATTGCTAATGTTCTATTTGTACCTGAAATTACCTATAACCTGTTATGTGTTGGCCAGTTGCTTGATAAAGATTATGAATTTGTTTTTGCAAACAAAAAATGTGAGGTTTATGATCCAGCTAGTGTTGAACTCTTCTTTATTTTTTCTTTGGAATGGAACCAAATCAAAATCCAAGCCCCCGCCACTGTAGTAGATGAGAATGTTCTCTAGCATAAAAGGTTTGGTCATATTAGCTATTCTTCTATAATGCTTCTTGAAGTAAAAGCATGGTGATTGCTATGCCTTTTTTTCATTAGCACATTGGTGTATGTGATGTCTGTTAGTTTGGAAAGCGACGTCAGACACCATTGGGCCATCGAAAAATTGCAATTGGTTCACGCGAATGTTTGTGTACCTATGAGTGTTACTTCATGTAGTAGACGCAAGTATTTTCTTCTCTTCATTGATGATTGTACGAGATTCTGTTGGGTTTATTTTCTTAAGAATCAGAGGTGTTCATTATGTTTTTGAAGTTTAAAGCAGCACTGGAGAATCAAAGTACTAAATTAATTAAGACTTCAAAGTCTGACAATGGCACAGAATTCACATCTCATGAATTAGAAGCGTTTCTTCAGAAATTTGGCATTCATCATCAGCTAACAATTACTTATGCACCTCAAAAGAATGGTGTAAGTGAAAGGAAGAACAGGCCAGTCATGAACAGGTCCAAATGCTTGTTGTTTGAGAAGGGAGTGCCAAAGCAATTATGGGCAGAAGCTGTAAATACAGTAGTTTATTTGCAAAACAGGCTACCCACTAACCTCTAGATGGAAAAACTCCCTATGAGGCTTCGTTTGGAGTTAAGCCATCTATTGCTCATCTCAAAATCTTTGGCAGCCTCTATTATTCTTTTGTTCTTGAAGCCAAGAAACACAAGCTTGATAAAAGAGCTAAAGATGGAGTACTTGTGGCATACAACAATGCTTCCAAAGGATATAGAATTCCGAATCCTATAATTCAGCAGGTGTATGTTAGCAGAAGCATGCGGATTGATGAAGATGATGCTTAGAATTGGTATCAAGTGGAGCCAAGTTCTCTTTCTCAGACTTCCTATCTTGGGAATATACCCCAAGAACAAGATGCAACTACAAAAGATGGAGATTCAGATGATGAGGTAGTTGTTAGAGGCACAAGAACACTTCAAGATATATACAACAGCTGCAATGGGGCATTGTTTGAACCTCAGGATGTCGACATAGCCTTGAAGCATCCTGAATAGAGAGCAGCTATGGAGGAGGAGCTAAGAATGATCTACGAGAATGAAACTTGGATGCTTGTAGACAGACCTTTCAACAAGAATGTAATTGGTACAAAGTGGGTGTTCAAGCTTAATTGCAATGCTGATGACTCCATTAACAAGTATAAAGCTAGATTAATTGCAAAAGGGTATGCTCAGCAATCTGGAATAGATTTTACTGAAACATTTGCACCTATGGCAAGATTTAACACTATTAGATTACTTCTTACAATCTCAGCTCACCAAGGATGGGAAGTGTTTCAATTGGATGTAAAATTAACTTTCTTAAATGGAGTATCGAAGGAGGAGATCTACGTTGAGCAACCTGAAGAGTTCACCAACAAAACTGAACCTGAAAAGGTGTTTATATTAAAGAAAGCACTATATGGCCTGAAGCAGGCTCCACGAACCTGGTATTCCAGAATTGACAATTATTTATTAAAGCTTGGATTTGTGAGAAGTTGCAATGAGGCAACTCTTTATGTAAAGCATGCAAGTCAAGAGATTCTAATTATCTTTATTTATGTAGATGACATTTTAGTGACTGGTAGCCATACCAAAGCTGTGAAGGAATTTAGAATACAAATGAAGGATGTTTTTGAAATGAATGATCTTGGAGAGATGTCTTACTTTCTCGGCATGAAGATTAAACAAACTTTAAAAGGGATTTTCATCTTGCAAAAGAAGTATGCTGGTGAAATTCTCAAAAAAATTTGAAGTTAAAAATTGCAAGTTAGCGAGTACACCTACAATCTAAGGAGAAAATTGAAGAAAGAAGATGGTTCGAATCATATTGATGCATCTGTTTATAGAAGCTTGGTTGGGTGTTTGTTGTTTCTTTGTGGAACTAGACTAGACATTATGTTTGGTACAAGTGTGTTGTCTAGATTTATGCACTTTCCCACTGACTTGCATTTTAAAGCTCCTAAGAGAGTCCTAAGGTACATTCAGAGTACCATTGATCTTAAGACATTCTACAAGAAGTCTACAGCTCTCAATCTTGTAGGCTTTACTGATAGTGATTGGGCAGGCTCTCAAGATGATATGAGGAGTACCTTAGGCTATCGTTTCACATTTGTTTCTGGTATGTTTTGCTAGAGTTCAAGGAAACAAGACAGTGTTGCTTAATCAATAGCAGAAGCCGAGTACATTGCTGCCTCAGCTGCTGCCAACCAAGCTCTTTGGATTAGGAAAATTCTTGAAGATCTAATGTTCAAGCAATCCAAAGCAATAATTATTTCATTTGACAATAAGTCAGTTGTTGCGATGATGAAAAATCTTGTCTTTCATGGAAAAACTAAGCACACTAAGATTAAATTTCATGCCATTAGAGAAGCAGAAAGAGAAGAAGAGATTCAGCTAATGCATTGTGATGCTAAGGATCAGTTAGCTGATATTTCCACCAAAGGATTGCAGAAATCAAGCTTTGAAGTTCTAAGAGAAAAGCTTGGAGTTTGTAATAGCTCTTGCATCAAAGAGAAGTGATGACAATAGTTATTTTGTTGTGATGCTAAGTGTTGTTAAGTTAGCAAAATTATTTAGATATTTTGTATATTTTGATTACTGAAATTTTCTAGAAGTTATGTTAGGTAAAGCTTAGGTAAAGGGCATGGTAGAGCTTGATTTTAGCAGCAATCGAGTTCCTTAAATCATGAAAGTTTAGTTGCAGTTTTGCCCGCAATTTTTGTACTATAAATATCAATAATGAGAATGTGAATGTTTATGTGTGTGTATGTGTTTTCCCTTCAAGTTTGGTGTGCTTCGTTCCTTGTATTCTTCCATTTTCCTTTCTCTATTTTTCTAACAGTATCAAGTTAAAACTCAGTCACCTTATCTTTTAAAATTCTTCATTGATTAACTTAAAAAATAAAAAAATTAAATAGTAGAATTTATACTTATTAGTTTGTTGTAAGTCATAATTTTAGTAACTTATGAAAATATTTCTTAATTTGTAACATTTTGCAATTTTTTGCATATAAATTATGTAATGATCTGTTGTTACCATTACATTATAGGCACGACAGCTCAATTATCATTACACAATCGTGATCTTAACCGCAACTGCGATTTATATCCATGTTGGTCATGCTCTCAAAATCCTTCCTACCTTCTTATACTAGCCCAAAACATCTGCAAGCAATCAAAATAGCTGTGAAGGTGAAGCTATTTGGTTTAATTCCTTCTTCTTTCATCATTGAGAATCACTTGAGAACATCATCCATATGACCATGAACGCAAAAACCCTAATGATTGAAGTCCAAGAAATAACAGTTCTATGAGGCAACCTCTCAAAAACATCTTTGGACAATTCTATGTTTCCTCATTTAGCATACAAGTAAATAAGCATTGATGATTAGGACATTGTTTTCAAAACCTTTTCTTTTGATAAGTTCATATAACCATTTTCCAATACCAAGTGCTCCTAAGGTAGTACAAGCTAAAATAACACTCACCATCATTACATAATCATAATTCACCTTCTCACATAACATTCTTCTAAAAAGCTTTATTGCATCCCTTCTAAAATAATTCTACTCCTATGTTGCAATCTTTGCATTCCATGAGAGACGGCTCTTGACAATCATCCCACCAAATAATGATTTGGTTGCATAAATATTCTCACATCTTCGAAAAAATGCAATCAAAGCATTCCTTAAAGAAACACCCCAGTCCTCTCCCACATTAACCCCATAATTATGAATCAACTTTCCTAAATTAAGGAATTCTAAATCACCACATAAAGGAAGAGCGCTCACCATCGTTATTGCATTCAGTTGAGTTCATGATCTCACCATATCTCTAAAAATCCTCGACCCTTACTTAAGAAGCCCATTTTGCACATACCCTATAACACAACATAAGTCGTTTAAAAAACGAACAACTAGGGTTTAGTGAAGAAAATATATTATTAGCTGCCTTTCAGAATGAAAAATTGAGGCTTAAATAGGCATTACAACGCTCAAATTACAAAATATGATGATTTTACCAAAATGGCAAAATTGTAAAAACTAACATCAAAATAAAGTCCTAATTAAAATAGAAAATCTGAAACAAATGACATCCAAAATAAATTTCCTCCTAAAAGTTATAACCAAAACAAAAATTGTCAGAAATAGAAAAAATGCATTTTCAATGACCAAACAATGGAATTTGGTGAAAAGTGTTAGATATCACAGTCAAAGTCTGTGTGTTTTGATTGTTGGACTATTTCCAATCGAACCATATTTTTTTCAGGCAAAAATCCCAACTTCTCCGGACTAGTAAAAATCATGAAATTACATTTCTCCTTCTTTGTCTTCTGTCGCTCCAACTATTCCAAATAATTTTTTGCCAGTGCTACCACATCACCTTGCAATCATCGCAGTCCAAGAAACTATCTTCTCAGTTACCATTTGACCAAAAATGACCTACATACTTAAAGTATCCCCCACCCGAGCATACATAGATACAAAAGCACTCTGCACCAAAACATCTAAAATAAATCCATTTTTAATAAAATTACAATGCATTTCTTTCCCCTTCCACGAAGCAGACAACACTGCACATGACTGAACCATGAAACGAAAGGTATAATTATTGGGCCAAAATCCCAGTTCGATGCATGCTTTTATGAAGCATCACAACCTCTTGACAAGGACCCAAATCAACATAACCCTGAATATAGGTATTTTAGAAAAAGACATCTCTTTGGAATATTTTGTCGAACAGTTATCGACCACAATCCATTAAGGAGGACAAATTGGAGTACAAAGAGATGATCTTTGTAGAGAGAAGCAGGCTATGATGGGACCCACTAATGATAATTAGAGCATGGGTAATTTTAAGGTGAGAGAAAGGAACATAAGTTCGAGAGGTAAGTACAATGGAGGGAATGCTAGTTTGTACGTATTTGATGATTGAGCCAATTGTTTCAATTTAGGGCATCAAAAAAGATATGCAAACTCAGTTCACAAAATACATAAAAATAACGCGTTAGAATTAGTTTAATTGATTTGTGTTTGACCCATTTATGACACAATTTGAAATGGCTAGTGTAACGGTTGATACGTTCTATTACAATTCATTTAATTTTACGTGTCTTATCAATCTGACACAATTCATTTATAATCTACATAATTTATCTAATGTATCAAAATTAAAATGGTCATTTCTGTAAAATAGATAGACATCTATATTTATTAAGAAGAATTTAAATGACGTTTATTTAAAACTTTTTATGTGTTCATGTTTATTTATAAGAATCTAGTGTTGTATATGAATGGAAAATGTTTTAATTGATTTGAAAAAAAATATAATATTTTGTTAGTTATAAATTTATATAGATTAAATAGATTGTATCCGGTTCCATGATCCATATATAATCCAATTAAGTAAATGGGTTACACATATTTGTATTTGTGTAACCTGTTTAAATTTTGTGTCGTGTTAGAGTTGAAATATCCTAACATGATTAATAAATGAATTGTGTTCATATTGACCCTAATCATGTCACTTGAGTGAGTTAACATGACAGAAATATGATTCACCAATCCACTTTGACACTCCTAACTACGAGTCTCTTTGAGAGTGTACGAACAACACTGGCAAACATGAATTTTACATCTTTTTTGGTCAAGAGTCTAGATTTGTCACCAAATTAACCAAAACAACACATCCTTTTTTCCTCTTTGGTCAAGGGCACAAATTTGTCACCAAATTAACTAAAACAACACGTCCATTTTTCCTCTTTGGTCAAGGATCTAGATTTGTAACCAAATTAAGACAATAAGCTCACAATAGGTGTAAATGAGTACAGTCGAACTCTAAACTATAAAATCATGAGAACTTATTCGAAGTTGTACATCAAATTGAATCTAAATTTTTGAATAAGCAAATCAAATCAAATTTATTTTAAATTAATTTTTTAAAAAAAATTATTTTTCAATCTTTTTCAGTATTAATTATATTATTTTATTTATATATATATATATATATATATATATATATATATATAATTATATATATGCACTAAGTTTTAATTATATATAAGAATAACATTATATTTATATAATTTATTTAAAGAAATTTTGTTTTAATTATTCCAAATTAACATATTCAATTTTTCTCTAAGCAAAATCAATCAAAATTAATAGAGTTGACAGAAATAGGACGACCTCGAGTTCTAATAGCTTATGTTTAGGTTTCAAGATCTACAAGAAAAAATTGATCAGATGGAGTGTTGGTCTATTTTGTCGATAAAGATATTCCAGCACTCAAATGAGCACATGTGCTTGAAGAAGAAACCAAGATAATAAAACCTTGAGTCTCCTATCAATTTTTACGTAAAAAGAAAAAGATGAGAGAGTATAAAGTGAGCTACCTTCTTTTGTCTTTACAATTTTTTTTTCCTTCCTAGAGTCAAATTTCTTTTGTCTTTTTGGTTCTTGTTTGCTCTTTTGGTTTGTTAGGTTCAACTAAGCTTCATTGTGCTTTCTTGATTCTTAGTCCAAGATAGTCCAATGACATCATGAATTGATGAAGAGATTAAGATTGTTGCCTTGTGAGAGTTATGACAAACACATGGTACAAATTATTATGACAAATGTGCTACATATGTTTAATCAAACCCATTTTTGTAATTGAAATGTTCTTGCTACGAGGTGATGTATTTTTGTCATTTGCTCAAGTAGGTGATCATACCTTCTTTTAGTAATCATTTATGATATTGGGACCTTCTACTTTACTATTTACTAAGAAGTGAACTCTTTTCTTCATGCGAGGTGACTATACAATGAAGTTGTTAATTTGCAAGGTGGCCACCTTAATATCTTCTGATTGGTTATGTTAGTTTATCTTTCATTAGATGCCTCCATAGGTTCATTTTGAAGCCTAAGAGTTCATCTTTGAATTTTCTTGAGAGATTATCATTGAACTTTTTTCTTTTGAATTTTGAATTTCAACAGAACTTTGTTGACAATAAAAATTTTTGCTTATACCACTGAGCATATGGATCAATTGGCTTAGGATTGTTCTAGATTAACTTGAGGTCTCAAGTTTCAACTGGCATAGGGTTGTTCTAGCTTAACTAGAGGTCTCGGGTTCAAGTCCCTAGGTATGCAGTTGCATTAAAATTTTGTAAGGAGAGCTTTGTTGCCTTTGTTGTCCTATCTAGCTCGAATTCAAATTAGTTTGATACTCAAAAAGGGTATGGGGATACCAAATGGAGTAAACCAAAAAAAAATTTTGCTTATACACATCAACATGACATGACGAGCAATAGTTTTTCTACTTCTCTTAACTCCTATCACATAATGGCTATTTCATAAATCTCTTTCATACTATTATATTACATTTAATGACACGATAATTAAGAGAACTATGCCTGCCTAATGATTAGTTTTAAGAATATAAATATCCTTGTTAAGTCTTGTTTAGCCTCATTTTTCTTTTCTACTATAAAAACTCTACTAATTTATTCTTAAATTTTCTTTGCATCTTTGTGCTTCCATCTCCATTTCTCATGTACACTCTCCCTTTTTTTCTTTTCTTCATCTTTTTCTTTTTACTTTGTATAAACAAACCATATAAACCATTTGATTAAATAGGGAACCTAAAGCTAGGACCCATGAATACTGTAATCTTAGGGATTCTTGTAATCCAAGATGACTAGAAATTATTTTATCAAATATCCTTTCTTATTCAATTAGGAGGAAGAGGAAAAATCATTATTAGGATCCCTACCAAAATTGAAAAGGTTTTCTTAGCTAATAAGGGAGTTCCAATAGTTGGAGTTCACAACAACAAACACCAATCCCATTGAGAGTAGGATCAATGATTGGGATCTCCTAGCCTTTATTCCTAGCTTTAAATAATTCTTCTTATTCTTCCTACCCCATATTTTATATCAATTTTTAATCACTTTAATGTAAACCTATGACAATTATCATCCTTAAGCTTTTTTGCTCTTATTGTGGTGCTACCCTACCATTAGCCTTTTCAAATACTTCTTTAGTCTTAAGAGTTCCAATGAGTGTAAGGGCTTTAATGCATATCCTAACATAAAATTATTGTGTGACATTCTAAATAATATTGCAAGTTGGAACATGTATTGATTAGTTGTCTAAAACCTCTAGGGCAAAATTAAGGCTTCAATATTTATTGGTTAATATTTCATAATTAGTTTGGAGTCATGATGGTGTAAAACTAAATGAGGTTGAAGAGGTTGGAGTCATGATGATAAATGCTATGGGAAGGCAATTTAATGCCCTATTATTAACTACTCATAAACTTAAGAATGTTGATCGGTATTTCACTAATTAATATACCTGTCTTTTGTTCTAGTTTTAGCTCTGGTTTTGCACATTTATTTTGTAGCCATGGAGACAAGTTATAAATTCAAATTTGACATTACCTATGATGAAGTCTTAGCAAAAACAATAATTGACAGCCTTAAAGGTCGAGTTCCACATTGCCAACAATGAGGATGCAGTAATTGACAGGGCCACTACTAAGGCAACAACTAAAAAGAAGGAATTAAAGTAGCTGCTAGTGGAAATCAATCTTAATTTCTCCCACTGAAGAGACTGAAAAGATAATTTCTTCAATTTTGATTGAGGTATTAATTTTTCGATTGAGGAGATTGAAGAGACCATTCCTTAATTTTAAGGACTTAGATTAATTTGATTGTATCTATAATAAACTGTCCATTTTAATATAGACCAAATTAGAGAAGGACAAAGATCTAATCTTTCAATGATGATGGAAACATGAATACAACTTCAAAGATGATATAATTTTAAATGTTCCACATTCCAAGTATGAGATATAGGACAAAGATCTAATCTTTCATTGATGATGGAATATGAATATAACTTTAAAGATGATACAATTTTAAATGTTTCACATTCCAAGTATGAAGTATATCTTTACTTTCCAAATCCATTAATTTGTATATTGTTATACTTATGACTTAAGCAACCTTGAATGAACCTTTCCTTATAATAACTTTCCTTGGCATTTTCGTCTTCTAAGGACATCTAACTTCCTAACCACTAGATCATCTTTCTTAAACTTATTCAAATTCATTCACTTATTGAAATATCTGTTAAGAGTCAAAAATCTATCATTGGGAATATATATAAAATATAAAGGGTACATAGTGGTTTGGATTTAATTACCTAATTGGTTTGTTCTAACCTTTTAGCAATAGTTGACTCAAACTCATTCATTTGCGAGCTTAACCTCTACCTAATTTATCTCACCTATATCGTTTCAATTAAATATTTCTAATATGGTATAAAAACATGTTACTCCCTATTCAATTTCTATCTATTACCCAATTTTCATTTAGATATCTAGTCTCAACAGCCTAGTCTGCTATTGCCGCTGCATTTAATCTTTGTGTTTAAAGGAGAAATTTAAATTTCAAGTGGTCAACTAAGTAGTTGCCAATCAAAAGGGAGTGTCCCAGTTTTTCGTCTGGATGTCCAATCTCAGCAGTCTGGTTCGGTGTTGCCGCTACATTTAATTTTCAATTTTAAGGGAAGAAATTTCAATTTCAAGTGGTCAACTGAGTAGTTGCCACTTGAGGGGGAGTGTTAAGTGTAAAAAATCTCACATCGAAGATATACATAAAATATGAAGGGATATAATAGTTTGGGTTTAACTACCTAAGGAATTTTAATTTCAATCGATTAACTGAGTAATTTTAAGTGGTTAAATGAGTAACTGACACTTGAAAGGGAGTGTTAAGAGTAAAAAATCCCACATTAGAAATATACATAAAATATAAAAGGTATATAATGATTTAAGCTTAACTACCTAATTGGTTAGTTCTAATTTTTTAGTAATGATTGACCCAAACTCACTAAGTCTATTCACTTATGGGCTTAACCTCTACTCAGTTTATCTCACTTTTATCCTTTCAATTTAATATTTCGAATAATATGAAAGGTATAAAATGATTTGTGCTTAAGTATCTAATTGGTTGGTTCTAATCTTTTAGTAATGGTTAACCCAAACTCATTAAACTCATTCATTCATGGACTTAACCTTTACTCAATTTATCTCACTTTTCTCCTTTTAATTCAATATTTCTAATAATATCAAATAATTTGTTACTAATAAGTGGTAACTTGTAAGGGATCTTACACCCCAAGTTCATCCTACAAATCTAGATTGTCCATGAGGCCTTCCTTATACGCTTGCACATTATAACATTGAACTATGAGACTGGGTGATCTTATCTCCAGTATGACCACTGCCTCTAAACCAAAAGCTAAACTGAAAGTAGTTTCTCTAATTAAGGTGTAAGGTGAAGTTTTATAGGCCCAAAGTACATAATATAATTTTTTAACCCATTCTCACTTCGACCTCTCCAAACATGTTGTTAATCTTCCCATAATAGTTTGATTAGTGATGTTTATCAAGTCGTTTGTTTGAGGATGGATGATTGAAGAGAATTTGTGCCAACTAAAATTTTTGTAGAACTTTCGAATTACAACATTATTAACTACTTTTCATTATTTAAAACTAAAGATTTAGGAATCCTATATCTACATAATATGCCTTTCTATATATAAAAAAAAATTCTCCACCTCTCTAGTAATAAGCAAGTAGTTCTATCTCAATTCATATAATAAAAAAATAAATTACAAATGGCAAAAATTTTCTCTCCCATAAAGCTTGTGGAAAATAACCCAAGACATCAAGGCCTACTATTCAAAAGTTGATTAAAGGCAAAATATTATGCATGACATTTCAAAAATTTTAAAAAACTAGGCATCTTCTAATAAAGTGAATTACATCTTTCTTCATTGTAAGCTAGTAATACCTCTATCACATCAACTTTGCATCCAATGTTTTTCCCTTCAATATGTATGCAATAAGTACCTTAATGCACTTTCTTAGAATGTAACTCACATTATATTTACCTAAACATCTTAATAGTGGAAAGAAATACCCTCATTTATAAAGTTCCTTCCCCTACTAAAATGAACTGAGAGCAATAAGTAATAATCTTCCTAGCTTGCTTTTTATCTATAGGCAAAACATTATGTTTTAAATATTGCTTAATCAAATTCATTGAACTATACTTCATATCTAAATTTTATTGTAAAGGTCACTAGGGACTACTACTTTCAATTTGCATAAGGTATTTATGCTAATGTTCTAGTTTCTATAAATCTACTGCAAAGTGACCTATATGATTTAAAGTTTTATGCTTTCACTTAATGCCTATGCTATCTTGTGATACTTTTATATCAAAGGCTTCTTTGCAAGTTATATTATGTTAACTGATCTATCACTAGTTAGGAATCTTCATGTACTCAAAGCAAAGTAACTCATAGAAAATGAATGATTTGCAATCTAAGAATCAAAGCTTTATAACTTACTGTGTTATTTATTGGTAGGAATACAAAATGTAAGGCATACTTATTTTGCTTCATAACTTAAATAACTATCATACCCAAGGCATCAAGTAAATGCAACATTCTCTTTAAAGGTTGATTTATAAGCACCACACATTGGTTGGCTTATAAGTAATGTCTAAGTTTCATTATTGCTATCAATAAAATACAAATGAGATTCTCTAAGGATTTATACCTGATTTTAGCATCTTGTAAGACTTTGCTTATGAATTACTTAGGCCTTTGAGTTCCCTTTTCTTGTCTAGTCAAGACAACACTTATTGTATGTTCTAAAAAGGATAAATGCCAATAAATTTCCTCTTATGGTATAAGTCTGCTTAAGATGCAAGATGAATATAAATACTCTCATAGTTCAGCAAAGACCTTTGGACAATCTTTTATCCATTTGAATGCCTTATTCTTCCTTAAAACTCTAAAAAAAGAAAGGTACTTCTCTACTAAATTGGACATGAACTAGTTTAATGCTAAATTTGATTGGTTAATCTCTTATTATTTTATGGAACAAAAAACTATCATTTATAGATTGGTTTGCATTTTAGGCTTTATACCTTTACTATTAAACATATAACCTAAATATTTGTCTTATTTGATATAGAAAGCACATTTTGGATGGTTGAGTTGTACTTTATACTTACTCAATACCCCCAAAACCTCTTCCAAATCATCCATATGCTGAATAAAACTCTTATTCTTCATAATTTTATCATCTATAAAGGCCTTTATATTATACCCAATTTGATCCTAAAAAATCTTATTCACCATATGTTGATAAGTGGCCTTTGTATTTTTAAATTTTGAATGGCATTGCTATATAATAGCAAATACCTTACTTTGAGATAAATGCAATTTTCTCTTCATCTCTCAAATTCATATGAATTTATTGATAGCACTGGATTGCATCTAATGAAGTGAGATAGTCATGAACTCTATAGAGTTTACCAACTAGTTAATCATGGGAAATGGGAAAGAATATTTAAGACATGCCTTATTCAAATTAGTAAAATCTAAATATATTTTCTACTTTACATTCAAGTCTTTAACTAGGACAACATTGGATAGCCACTCTGGATAATGAACTTCTTTTATCACACCAACCTTCAGAAGTTTGAATACTTCCTTTGAAATGGCAGTTTACCTTGTTAGACCAAATCTTCTTACCTTCGACTTAATAAGTTGGAAACTTAGATCCAAATTAAAGTTATGCATAATAACTAAAGGAGGAATATTTTTAATATTTGATAAATAAAATTGTGTTAATGAATCCTCAATAATTCCTCAACTGGTTTCTTTTGAACCTTTATTAAATTTGAACTTAGTTGTATGGACTTCTCCTCCCCTTTCAAGCTTAAATAAAAGTGAGCGAGTTGGCATACTAGCTTGGTCCTTGGACCTATACCTCATTATTTGGCATCTACTATATCCACAATAAAGGTATCCAAGCTCATTTAATCCTTAGTAATCATACTTAAATGATAAAGGGTAACATTCGCTGAAGATCACTTACTCTCCTTACATGATTTTCACCCCATGCTCAATAGGAAACTTTATTGCCAAAAAGCTTATATAGACTATGACATAAAAATCATAGAGCAATGGACAACCTAAGATCTTATTATAGGGATAAAGAATATCCACCACCATAAAAGTTTCCCACAACATCCTATTTAGAGGAGCTTTCTCAACTACCACCAATAGCTTGATATTTCTAAGAAATAACAGCCTTTTACCTTTAATTCCCTTCTTTGGGATCTTTAAAGGTACCAAATCCTTCTTAATCATCTTTCTGAATAATGGATATGTAGGAGGTTAATAACACTATTATCATATACCAATACCTTTTCCACTATAAAATTAGAAATAATACTATTAGTCACTAAAACATCATCATGTGGAGTAATCAAATCAATAAGATCTTCTGATGAGAATTTGAAAACTAATTCATTTAGTCCCTTATGACATATTCTTGCTTTCACTTTTCCTTTTGTATTCTTTCTTGCAATTATAACTCATTTAACCAAAAACCAGTCCTTCAAAGATAACATTGATGGTCTTGAATCTCCATCATTGTGAGGCAATATCTTGATTATTTTGATGGTCCTACAGACAGGTCTTTCATCTAATAGAGCTACTAGTCCTTCTTTGCAAGCTTCAATACGTCACATATATTATTCTAAGTACCTTCTGAATGATTAATCTCTCAATTGCATGCTTTAAATTTTTATAATCATTGTTATCATGCCTTCATGCCTTATGAAAGTGATAATATGTTGTATTTTCCTTTCTTGTTGGATCTCCTTTCATCTCCTTAAGCTACTACATAATATCCTTATCCTAGATAGCTATAAAAACTTCAATCCTTAACCTCTTTTCTAGCATCGATTCAAGCTACTTTTAATTACCCTTTCAATCTTAGTTAGTTTTATCCCTAGCTCGTTGTGATTACCCTTTCTTCTTTTCATCTTTCTTTTTTCTCTTATTGGTGAACCCTTTTTTTTTTTTTTGCCATTCATAATCCTACCAAATATATTTTTTTCACCATCTCTATAAGCTTATTCATGGTTTTCATAGTGTTTTAGTAAGTGAATTAAGGACACTCATATTAATTGTGCCTTTGGTGAGTTCAAAGTGCCTTTTTAAATAAGTGGGCCATATAGTCATGCAAGGACTCTTTTTCCCCTTGCATTATGGTTTCAAGATGAAAAGTCTTTTTAAGAGAAAGTACACTAGTTATAGATTTATTAATAAATTTAGCAGTGAGGTTTGGGAAGGAATGACTACATACTAGGGAAAATTTGTGGTGTTAAATTTTATCTAACTGTGAAAGCTTTTTTCAAGGTTAAAGGAAATTCCTTATAATGCATAACATTTGATGCATTATGGATATCCATATATGTTTTACAGTTATGCATATGCTCTGTTGGGTTGGTCGTCCTATCATATAGCTCCATAGGAATCTTAAAACTTCTCAGGCATATGATCTTCTTGAATCTCCTTAAAATAAAAGGGGATTTAACTGTCAAGCATGCAAGAGATTTAACATAGCTTAACTTTTAGTTTCTCAAACATCTTTTTCATCTAGCCTTTACCTAAGGCTATGATATGTGTGAGTCTATATTGCCTTCTACTTTAATTCCTTGATAAAACTTATGTGCCAATGGGCTAGGCCCCATCATCCCGTTTATAAGCCTCTCTCTTCTATCATCTTTATCACCTTGTTCCCACTTAACATTTTCATAGTAAGAGCTTACAACTATTTCACACATTTCCTCCTATTTCAGTTCCACATATGGTTAATATCTATCATTAAATTCTTCTCTAACGAACTCCACATGAGATCTCACCTTAAAGATTGGCTAAAATTTATTAATTTTATGCATTCAAAATAAATAATTTTATGTTATAATATATTCTAAAATATTTAAAAGTATAGTTTATATGAATAAAATGAATTAAAATAATTATAATTATGAAATTAAAAAAATAAATTTAAAACTAAACCGAGACCAAACCGAAAATAAAGAATTGAAAAAAATCGAAGAACCGGACCAAACCAGACTGATTTTCGATTCAATTCATTTTCGGTTCCAATCCATCAAGCAATCGGTACCTAGCTCAGTCCTTCCATTTTTTAGGGACCGATACTTCGATCCGGTTTTGGAGTTTTTCAAATCCCCAGACCTGACTGGACTAAGTTCACCCCCTAATGATAATGAGAAGACATTTCTTTCTGGTACATGTGGTTTTAGGTCCATTACTTAACATTTTGGATTAGAGGTTCCAGTATTAGGTATTGATGCATAGACATAAGCAATTGCATATGGGCCTTTAGTGGGTCACTTCTTAAAAAACAATATTGTTTTCATATATGGCACCAAATTGATGGAGTTAAATGTAAGAGGATGTCCTCAAGATACAATAGGTTATATTTGTTCTTCAAGACTAGAAAGAAAGAAGTGATGAGATGGAGTGTCAGCCTGTAACATCGGTAAAGGCACTCTTATGCTCAAGTTGGTATAAATGCTTAAAGGGGAAAATAAGGCAATGAACTTTCAGTCTCCTAAAAACTTTTAGATAAGAAGAATGATATGAGAGAGTGTAGAATAAGCTACCTTCTTTTGTCCTAATATGCTAGCATTTACAGTTTTTTCCTTCTTCGACTTGTGCTTCTTTAAACTCCTAGGTTCCTATTTAATCTTATGGCCTAATAGAATAAGTTGGGCCTTTCTAGGCATTTTCAATTATTTGTCCAAGATAGTGGATAAAACCTTAATGATGTCAAGAGTTGTTAGATAAATTGGAGTTTGTGGCTTTAGGAAAAGTTACAATAAACATGTGGTATAAGTTGTTTTGTTATACTACACATGTCTAATCAAACCCAATTTTATGGTTGACATATTCCTACTACGAGGTGATCATACCTTCTTTTAGTGATTTTCTTCAATTTTGAGATCTCACACTTTACTATTTACTAAAGATCAGACTCTTATTTTTGTGTAAGGTGACCACATAAGTGTTCGCCTTACTTTTACAGGTTGTTTGGAAAGGAGAGAAAGTTGGGGGAAAAAATTAGGAAAAGAAAAGGGGTAAAGAATAGGATTTTCCCTTATTTGGTAATAGTAGAGAAAGAAGGGAGAATGGTTTATGAACAGTAAAATAATACCTATGGCCTACAAATTTCAATCTCCCCGTTTTTTAAGAGAAAATTGGAGAATAAAGGTTTTATAACTCAAAATTACAAATATGCCCTCTTATGTTTTTGTTTCGATAATTTGTATATTTTATTAATTTTAAATATATTTCATCAATAAATTTTATAACATAAATTAATCAATATAATTTATTAGTTAATTAGAATAATGATAAATAATACAACTCTACAATTTTTATTTCAATCATACTATATCATAATATATCTCCCATAAAATTTAATATTTAAATATGAAATATTTTATGAAAAATTTTCAATATTATATAGAATTTCAATATCCATAAATATTTAAAATATTATAGGCTAAAAAAAGAATACAAATTTTTTTTTTAAAAAAAAAAAGAACTTGAAATATACAATGAGTTAAACATAAATGACAATTATAAAAGTCTATATGTATATATAACTTATGAGTTAGTATCAATTCATGAGATTATAGATTTTAATTCAATAATAAGTAATTTTTATTAAAAAAATATATAGTTTCTCATTAGCAAAGTTATAATATGAAGGGTAAATTAAAAAGACTTTCATTTTCCTTCATTTTCTACCATTTCCCAAACAAAGGAATAAACCTTTCTCCACATTTTCTTTTCCCCCATTCTATATCTTTTCAAAGTAGGGAAAAGAATTTTCCTTTCTTCGTCTTTTCTTTTCCTCACATTTCCTTTCCCCACCTTTTCTTTCCTTGCCTTACTTTTTTTTCCCAAACAAAGTGTTAAATCGAGAATTAAAAAATTATTTAAATCAAGTTAAAGAATTATTTAAATTAAGTTGAACCAATTGATTGAGTTTAATTTGAAAAAAAAAATGGAACAATTAGGAAAAAAAATAAATGTTAATATTAGGAAAAAATGTAAATAAATAACAAATAAACTAGGAAGGAGAGAGGGGAAGAAGAAGAAGAGCAAAAGATTTCACAGAACTATAAATTGCAAGAGTAGTAAACATTCCCATAACAATTTTTCTCACCTGGTCAGATACAAGAACAAATAGGCCAATACTACAGTTTCTGGCATTTCTTTTTCTTGTTTGCCAAACAAGTAAAATACAATCTATCATGCAAAACTAACAATGTATTTCAAAGTTTCTTATCAGATAGATGATTATAAATTCCCTCTCTGCAAAAGTAAGCACGGAAGTAATGGAACTATAAACCGGGGCAGGAAATTTGAGAAAGCTGACATATTACATATCTCTGAATTGCGTGCTTGATTCTTGGGCTAGTTCTTCAATTATGCCTGAGATTCTGGTCCTGCCGGTTTTGAGTTGAGAAGTGGCTGCAGAGCCTTCACCACAATTGTCATGTTTGGCCTGAAGTCTGCCTCGTACTGAACACAAAGTGCTGCAACGGCTGCTAACTGATGTATTTATATTCAATCCAACGCACAAAAATAGAAACAGGTGAGAATTTGATGAAAAGAGTCGTCAAAATTTAAACTCTGGACTTTCTGCACCATATGACAGATAATTGACCACTGAGCAATTAGCCAAATGTGAAACAAGCAAGAATTCAACCAAGATTCATTAGAAAGGAAAGGTTTTTAGCAAGTAACCTTGGCAATTGCCTTGGGTGGATATTCATTATTTAGTTTGGGATCCACACATTGCTTCACTTTATCCTCACTTAGTCTTGGAGTCGCCTGCGGTATCATTCGAATTAATTAGATGCATAAATGAATGTACAGAAAGGAGGAGATTTAAGCTAAAAAGTTGAAAAAAGAAACATACCCATGTAACAAGACTCTGTTGTCCCTTAGGCATTGTATGATCTACTGGCTTTCTTCCTGTCAAGAGCTCTAAAAGAACTACTCCAAAACTGTACACATCACTTTTTTGCGTTATCTGTCCTGTCATAGCATACCTGAAACAAACCAGGATGTTGAAAAGGAATCACTAAACCATAAAATTCCCACTAGTTACTGATTTAGGAAGGGGCAGAAGGCTCACTCCGGCGCGTGGTAGCCAAATGTTCCCAAGACTCTAGTTGAATGCAACCGAGCTGCAGTATCAGAAGCGGCACTTGACAAGTTGAAATCAGCAATTTTAGCCATGAAGTCATCAAAAAGAAGGACATTGCTCGATCTAACATCGCGATGAACAATTGGGGGCTGAACTTTTTCATGGAGATACTCAAGACCTTTGGCTGCACCATAGGCAATTTTAACTCTTTGATTCCAGTTTAGTGCAGGACCTGGCTCAGCACCTTCTACACCTTTCCTCCCTGCATGACCATACATACATATATATATATATATATATAACAATCAAGTCATTTTATCAAGTGAATCCCTGTCAAAATAAACAAAAGAATAACAAGATATACCATGTAATACGTCGTGTAAAGAACCCATTGTCCCAAACTGGTAAACCATGATTCGATTGTTTTGCTCCAAACAATATCCCATCAACTCCAGAAAGTACTCATGCTTAAGCCTTGAAACTACTGCTAACTGCAGACCAAATGAAAAATGACAAAAAGAAGAGTAAATTTTGAGGCAAAACGGATATAATTGAATTGGTACTAGATCATATAACCTAAGGTATCTAACCTGTGCTGCAAAATCAGAATCTGGTTCCTGTGAAGTGCTAGTGTCTAGCTTCTTTATTGCAGCCTCTACCCCATTATTTAACTTGGCATGGAAAACTCGGCCATATGAACCTTCTCCAATCAAAGCTTTTGTACCAAAATTCCCTGTTAATCTATTTAACTCATCCAATGATAAAGCTGGAATTTCAATAGGCAAGGCCTTTTGTGGAGCTCCAGTTTTTGCAATATTAGCACTCTTTGGCTCTCCTCTCTCGCCTCCTATAATGGACACAACCAATTTTTAAGCGCTTTAAATCTCTCATTCTCTCCATTAATATTGAAAAGAATGACATAGATGAACATTTAGTTTAACATTCTGTAAAAACAATCATATTTTCGATAATCTACTAACCGCTAGCCTAATAATTTAATGATAGAATGTGTGTCCGATACTATTGGTCAGAAATACTATCCCCATTAAAAAATTCCAATGGATCAGAAAAAAAAAAACTACATGATTTACGAAAATAATCATCCCAATGGAATATAAAATGCTATAGATAATACATATAATTTTCATGATTAGTCCAAACAGCCAACCTTAAACAAAACAAGAACAAAAAAAATCCTGACAAGGACACATACGTTTATGAAATATGCATGCATTAATATTCATATGTAGCTTCGGAAAAATTCTTCAGCACATTATAACAAAATTGAGAAGGGAAATCAATTACCACCAGGATAGAGATTTCCTCGTTTAGGTGGGGCAGTATATTGATTAGCAGGCGGCCGGTCAAGTTCCTCCTCTGCACCTCCGCAACACAACATATTAGCGTTTGGATTAATTCAATACCAACAATCTCCTGCAACAATCCATTGTTGAAGAATTCTATCAAAATTTAAAAGGAAAAAAAAAAAAAAACCAGAAACCCAATAGCCAAAAATTGACATAATCGATTTGGAAATGATGGGTTCCATAGTCGCAAGATCAACATATCAAGAACATATATATGCGTACCTAAAGAATTGGGACGTGACCAACCCAATAGAGGAAATTAAAGAAAGAATATAGTTGGCCGATAAAAAAGCGATGGAGAAAAGTATGGGGACAGAAAAGAGAAAAAAATAAAAATAAAGATTAATGTTGTTGATGATGATGATATTTTTGTTTCTTGTTAATGTTGTTGTCTAACTTCCTGGAACAGAAGGGCCAAATGTTCCTTTGTGTAGCGGGAAAATCGCTTTCCAAGACTTTAACCGCTAAAACTATAGCCCACTTCTACGTGCTTTCACGTTTGCTTTGCATGTCGCCATGCACTCATCATTGAACGCTCCATTTTTCATTTGATTAAAGATTTTTGCATGATCATGAGCCAGAGACTTGGTGATGTTTTTTGGTGGCTAGGTGCCTCGATGATCTTAGGTGGCAAATTCCTCATGGTTAAGGCTCTGACTACTGGTGCCAATTTTTGGCCTCCCACACTTTTTCTTTGCTTTCCATAGAGTATATTTTCAAGCCAGATTGTATGTTTAATGTGCACTAAGCCTAAGTTCCCTCTTTCCATGTAACTTAAAAATTAAATTATTTTCTTTCTTTTTTTCTTTTAGATGAAATCTAATCATATTTTCAATGTTTTGGGTGTTCAATATTTAACAATAATGAGTTCTTCAAAAAAGAAAACTGTCTTTAAAAAATATTATATTTGCCAAGTTGATAAAAAAAACTCATTTCAATTAATTTTTTTAATTAGTTCTATGTGAGAAAAAACATATATTCATCTTTAAAATTGTGGGTTCAAACTCCTATTAAAGTTAAATACCACAATACACGTACTATAATATCATGATAAACATGACCAGAGAAAATAAAAGTCATACTATAATATATGTGTTCGCAATATGAATCATTTATTTAGAATGTTTCATATAAATATCTAAAATTAAAAAGAGATAAATATTATTGCCATCTGATCTTTGTCTCTAGCCTCTAACTTAGAAATTAAGCCGGTCCTTTATCTTTGATAAATTTTATGAATATGCCGTGAGTTTTCTTTTTTCTATTAGCTATGTAAAATTTAAAAAAAAATTCTAGCAATATTTTTACTTCTATTGAATGTTCAATTCAAGGCTTAATTAATAGCTATTTGTTATTATCTATTAAATTCAGTTTTATATAAAAAATAAAATATAAGTTTAATGTATGCACAGCCTACTTGATTTGATATAATTACATTACTAAAATTAGTGGTTTTATTGTATTTATTAAAATTTTATTTTATGAAATACTTAAATTAAAATTCAAAAGAAAAATATTTCTTAAAAAATATTTTTAAAAAAATTTATAATGTTACCACTTGCAATTTTATAAAATGAATTAAAGTAAAAAATTTAAAAAAAGTCAGTGAAAACTAAATAAGTAAAGATTTATATCATGTTTTATCAAAGGATATAATTAATATTGGATAGTTAATTACACATATACAACCTTCAATGATAATATACTAAAGTTATTATTAAAATACACTTTTGAACTAACAAACATTTTTGTTTCATGGAAATTATTTTTCAAGAAAATTATTTTCCGCATTTTCCCTCTATTTAGTACATTAAGAAAAATTGATCAACAAAAACTATTTTCCTAATCAAGGAAAAAATTAAGTCATTTTTCGAGAAAAAAGCTTTCGTTTTGAAAATGAAAAATCATTTTTTACTTTTTAATAAACTCATTTAAATTAAAAATAAATTATATAAACATGAGTATTTATTATCACTGGTTATTCTTAACTACTAACAACTATCACCAGTCATCGTTAGCTGACAATAGTCGCTAGTAATAATAGGTGGGACTTATAAAAAATTTTATATTAAATAATAAATAATATAAATATAAAATATTTATAGTCTAAATTTTGTTACAATCTTATAAATTAAAAGAAAATTAATATTTTTAGTATATTTCAAATACCAAAAAATATATTTTTAAAAAATATTTTTCTCAAACAAATTATTTCAGTAAAACAAATGAGATCTAAAACACAAAAAGTCATTAACACTTTCTTCTTAATACTTAATATGATGGAAATAAAAACATCAAAATGTATTGTCTTGCTTTATTATTGTTCCTATATATTTTTTATATTTGATGATGTATTTTTTATTTTTAGAAAATATTTGATGATATACTAAGAGCGAGAGGATGATGATGTACCAAGAGCGAGAGGATGATGATGGATAAAATATTTTTCAATTTCAAATTTTTTATTAGATTCAATTATATAATATTTATGTATTTGTGAGCATAAATTTAGAAATGATATTTATTAAAGTTTGGATAATGACACATATTTAACACTATTTAAAACTATTTGGATAATGACACATATTTAACACTATTTAAAACTATCTATATGAGTGTCTGAAATATTCTGAAATTAGCATTAGAAAATTAATTTCTATTATATTAATTTTCTTGTTTAGAAATTATAATATTAATCGAAATAAACAAAACTTAATCCAAGTTTAAGATTAATATATGATTATTTTTAATTTTTTACTAAGAATAGGTATCACATTTTGTGTTTAAAAATATAATTACCTTTTGTGTGTGTCAATACAGTTAAGACTTAGCTTTGTATAGACTTTATAAATAAATATAACAGGGAGAAATGATGTTGTGTCAATATGTACTTATAACTTTTTTAGAAAAAAATAAATTTGTGACCTTAGCTGTAGGTGATTGTACTAGGGAAAATATGTGAATAAAATATTAAATATAATATTCCTTTGAATCATTTTGAATTTTTCAATAGAATTATGCTCATAAAATTTATATTAAAGACTATTATATTGTTTTAAAATATTCAATAGTACTAAAAACGAAATAATAATAGAAATCTAAAAATTTTTGCATTTATATATTACGATAAAAAATTTTCTTAAATTTACACCATTTATTGAATAAAAAATTATAAATAAATTATCATTTATTTTTTATAAAATTATAATTATAAATAAATTATCATTTATGCGCTGTAAAATAACATAAATATTCTTGAGTAAAAATTAAAAAGAACATAAAAGGAAACAATAAAAGTAAAAAATCAAATATCAATTTTTACTTGAATTAAAATTTTAGTTTTAAACTTCATTAAATATTTTATGAAATTAAAACAATAAAAATAAATATTTATCTAATTGATTATTTATTATTTTACTTTTAAATTTTTTCTTTAAATAGATTGTGTTTTAATATATTACTCTCTCTATTGCATAATATCTATCATTTAAAGTTTTTGTACATATATTAAGAATTATATTTAATAAATGTTATCATACAAATAAAAGACTATATTACCCTTAATTAATTGTTTTCATAAATTATTATGCACTCTACAAATAAACAATTATTATGAAAAAAAAGAAAATAAAAAATAAAAAAATTAATTAATGTTAATAGATAATTGTAAAACATCATGTAGACATGAATTTCTCTCTAAAATAATATCTCATTTCAAATGGATGGAGTAATAATATTATTGATATTACGAGAGACAAACTTCACTGTTGACTTGTCTTTCAAATAAAAAATATTTATACATTAAAATTCTTTTCATTAATGCATAGTCGCATAATTATATTGGAATTAAACATAATTATATTGAAATTAAACTCAAAAGATTATGATAAGAACAACAGTAAGATCACATATGACATATGTCTAGGTTTAATCCGTTGTGGTTAGCCAAAAGAACAATCTTTCTTTTTATTTTCTGATAGGTCAAAAAATCAATTTCAAGTACTTATTCTGATGATTAGCGAGCCATGGCTAAAATAAACCCTAACTCGTTCTAATCTCACCAAATGATGCCTGGCAGCTTGTGTATATTTATTATAAGCTGTCAAATGAATATTTATTATAAGCTCTCCATCTTGCCTCCACCAAGATGGAGATTTTGATCAAGTAGATAATCTGAAAGATTCCAATTTGATGATTAATAACTCGCTGCAAAATTATATGCTCACTGTCATTGAATTATAAACCTGAAGAAACCTTGACATATAATAATAAAAAAAAAAACTTCTGTCGTGCTAATCTTCAAAGCAGCAACTAGGCCCAACCCCTCCCTGCAGATTTTATTTTTGTATTTGAGCCACAGTTTTTCAATGATGAATGTTCACTTTTCTGCAGATTTAGTCTTTCAAGTTAGTGACTTAAATGTCTTTTTTTTTTTTAATTTTTGGATTAGTATTGGGGAAGGAGAATTTTATACTGGTGGTGAGTTCAGTCTCAGTTCTCAATACATTACTACCGATGGGTATAAGCAAAAGAGACGCTATCCTTTATTTCTTCTCATTTGAATCAGGCCATAAGGTACATTTCTTCTCGTCTGAATCAGGCCATATGGTACATAAAACACAATAAAACATAAATTGACAGGTTCAACAATATAGTTAATATGTGAACTGCACACGCATGTTGCTGCATGGATTTCCAGTTACTACGCTCTCAACTGGAATCTGCTCCATGGAGAGGCGAGATGACAATTAGATTGTAGAAGACCTCAATCATAAACACCATGTCAAGAGAATAGAAAAACCCAAAGAGAAATGAATTGCTGAAGCCTTTATCTTTTGCTGCATACAGAAAATCTTGGCATCTCATAAATTTTGCAAACTGTACAATCAACTGAACTTCATTCCGTATCTCATTCTTCTTTCCATATACGGCCTGTAATCCTCAACTTCAGCTCTTGCCTATCCCCGCCAGAAAAATAGAGACCCAAATTCCTCTGAATAATGAGTCCATCCTGGCTATCACGAACTTTCCGGTGACTGTCACGGATGCTCCTGGGAATTCCCTGCCATATTAGCTTGCGGCCATTCCCACCAACTTCTAAGCTGTAGCTAAATTTCTTTGCTTCATTATCATCACCCATAAACCGTAAAAAGGCCATATATACTGGTGCCATACCCAGCTGGAAAGCCTCAAAATGCAAGCAGAATTGTCTGCCGAAACAGTTGAAGACCTTCAGAGGATCATAACATTCAGAAGTCAAATGAAGTTCTGGATGCAAAGATATCTAAAGTTGCCAGTAAAAACAAGTACAAAAAATATTTTGCCAGAAAAAGAATTCCACATAGCAAATTGAGTCAATTACAAACCATAGGCCCAACAGAGAAAACACAGAAACATGAAAAAAAAAAAAAAAATTAATTAGCATGACCATATCTTGCAATTAAAATTGAGTTTAGCATCTAGAAAGACACTCTGTTTCTACATACAGACAGCAACATCGTATTCTCTAACACACCAAAAATAATTACACAATCCAACTTTATTATGTGGAGGACTTACAGTTAGCATCCAAGTAGCATTTTCAACCTCATGTGGATTTGATTTGACATATCGATGGTTGAATGTACACCCATCATGCATATCAACCTTGTGATCATCCTTGAGATGTGCAACAAGGGTTGGGATGTCACCTGTGACTGAGCACTCTGACCCAGCATAAGGGCAATTGTAGGGACGGAATCGACAGTATTGTTCATGCTTGAGTTTGCTGTAGTATGGGAAGATATCATGACATCCCAAATCCTGGAACTTGCAGGGCAGTTCTAGTGATTCTGCAACTTTCTCCAGAGCTAAACACCTTATATTTCCAAGATCATAGCGACAAGTAGGGCAACAGTTATGCACTCTAATCTTGCAGTTCGAACATAAAGTGTGTCCATTTGGGCACTATAACATACAAGTCCAACATAAACGAATAGAGAGTCAAGATATTTGATACTTTTCAATAAAAGAAATGTTAATACACTTCACTCACTATATTCAATAATTTTAAACAATACATGAAAAATAAACAAAAATCAGAGAAAGTCTTCAGTTTCTATAATTAAAATGTTAAGGTAAATCATTAAGATTGATCAACCAAAGTAATCAACTACATTTTCTATGATCAAGTAATCAAGACTTGTTACAATTTTGACGCCTAAATAAATTCAGCAATATAGTGAAACAGAGTAACCAGTAGAACCCCACTCTATGAAAAGGATTTTAAGAAAAATGGTCTTATTTTTTAAAAGTTATCCATCTTATTTATTTTCCAAACTGCATCATCAAATGCTACAAGAGAAATTCTCTCTAAGACAATGATTCTTCCACAGCATCTATCACGCATTCACCATTATTATACATGATCCATGGATCTTGCCCACATCAAAATGTAAACTACCATCTTGCACAAAGACCATGTTATAAAGACGAAAATTAGAAACAAGCCTGCCATGACAATTGCAATTGGCATATTAACAGCTAGAGGTCGCATAATGGGTAATTTGTTTCAATGATCACTTAACTATGACCTAAATTCTATTGTGGTCACTAAAGATCGATTTTGTTCAATTAAGTCACTTAAATATGAACTTTTTTTTTCGGTCATAAAGATCTCAAAATTGCGCAAAACCTACAAACAATAACAGAAATATGATAATTCAATTTTAATTTCATATAATTATGAAACAAATAGATCAATTAATTTCCACCTAGTAGTCTAGTGACTTAAAATCCTTAATTTGACCTGATCATGTTGATTGAAAAAATAATCATAAATAATAGTATTTAAGTGACATAATTGAATAAAATCGATTTTTATTGACCACAAAGGAATTTTGATTGTGGTTTGAAGCAAATTACCCCCACATAATTAAGAGAATATATAGCTCCTTTAGACTTATTCTTCCATGCCACAAAATATAAGAGGTAATCTCCACTTAGCATATTCATTAATAGTTAATTGTATATAATAATGGATTGTGCTGATAATAGTTAATCTTAGTAATTCATCTAATTTGGTATGTAAAATGCATCTCGAACCCAAAGGGTAGATTCCTCTAAGCTTCAGTTCCATCCACCATCACTGTATTGTCTCCCCATCCACTAAAACAAGTAAACAACATAAACCCTACCACTGTTAACTATGAGGAATGCAACTGACAAATAACCTCTCCAGATTATTTCAGGCATCACAAGAGATTGAGAACTATTCCAATTGTTACATATACTTGGAACATTTTTCAATTCTAAGAGGGGGAGAATAAATGAAAGAATTCACCCAAAAGATTTATGTGAATGATCCCTCAAAAAAATAGAAACCTTTTGCAAAAGAAAGAAAATAAAAAGGAGGAGGAGGGGCACAAGCTAACTTAAGTATAGGGCTTAAGAAGCAGGAAAATGTTGATGAAGTTAAGAACAGACCTGATGAATTGGAGGGTACATTAAATTTGAGCAGACAGGACACTCAAGGAGATCATGCACACCATTGTTTGAATAAACTCGATTTTTTCCACCCAAAGCACTAGGACCTTTTGCCATTGTACTATTATTCTCTACTTTTGCCATTCCAATTTCGTAGTCTGGAATTGGAGGGTGAGATTCAAGAACCTCCTTCCAAGCACTGCCCCCAGGAGCCATTATGATCCCAAACTGGGAAATATCTTTAGTTTAATGACTAAAATCAGCACTGCTGTATAGTTTTGGAAAATTCAGAATTCCATTGGCCTGTGAACACAATAATGATTTTAGTTGTTTGAAGAAATTACACTTCATAAGCATTTAAGCATGATATACTGCTATGCAACTTCTATTTTCTAAATAGGAGTACCATTATTACAATTGAGATGACCTAAATTCAAAAAGAAAATTATTTAATTGATTTGTTGTAATAACCATACAAGAAGTATTTGGGGTTTGGATAGACTGGCACTGAAGCAACCTACAGTTATTTGAGGTAATGCATGAATGAGTACTAGACTTGAACCAGATTGTAATTCATATAGCCAGGTATAGACGAAAGTCCTGAGGAGTTTCTGCATGCACATACTCCACCCACAATAATGAATAGTATTTATAATAACAGTGGGAACAAGGCAGCATTTACTTGAATTTAGAAAAAGAAAAGGAAAGGAAAGGAAAGGAAAAACATTTGATTGCCATTCTCTGGCTTTTGAAATAATTACCTAATTCAACAGATCAATCAAAAACTTGAAAGACGAAATATTCTGATATGGAGCAAGATGCTGATACAGAGCAAGATGGATTACCTAAGTATGTTAGAAACAGAATTAGGAAGATGGAAAAATAGCTTTGACAATTGCTGCCCCGTTCAACAAATGACCAACACTAGTGGATCCAAAAATTAACTACAAGAATACATGAAGTGGTTTACTGTTGACAATGATAAGACTAAGGAAAATTGCAAAAAATAATAGAAAAACAAATAATTCACGCATAAATAAACAATTGACATAGATGTCAAGCAAAAAACAGAGACACCAAACCAAAATTGCCACAACAGAAAAACTTTTCCCCAATCCCTGCACAATCAACCTTATGATTGGATTACTAAAGATAAACACTATAGAATGAGCAAAAGCAATTGGGATTTTGCAAGAAATCACCTTTCCCGGAGAAAAGCTTTTAAAGGAGAGCCATTTCAAATATCCAACAAAGTTACTAATCTCAATCAAATACAAAACTGAAAAATGCTCAGAAACACCCACCAAGGAAAGAAAAAAAAATCAATTCATAAGACAAGAATACCAAACAAAAACCCATTTCAAAAGTTAAAATTGGCAAGCATTTTCTACACAGAGTTCAAGTACAGATTATGGCAAAAACAACCTTTAACATTCACAATGTTCCAACGAAACAACGACAAAATGAGACAAAAAAAAAACTGAAAGAAAAACAAACCCCATTTCTATGTTCAATCGAAATTCAGATCATTACCAATTAACTCAATTACCAAACCAATACATTCAAAGCAACAACATTAAAATGGAAACAAAACCTACGTCCAAATAAAAACCATATTAAAGACACAAAACAAAGATACCCAGTTCGAGATTTCCCACGACGTTGTGTCTAAACATATGATCAATTATGGAAATTAAATTTAAACAAACAGCAGTTGAAAATTTCATACAATCAAACAAAAAAAAATCCAAAAATCTGTAACTAAATTTTTTTTAAAAAAAAAAAGACAGAGATTGACACAGAAACACGAGCTCCGCATTACCCGGAACTAGAAATGGAAATCGAGGAAAGATACAAAAATTAGAGTCTTTGGTTGGCTGTCTCTTGCATATGCAAGCGGGCCTTCTTCACAATAATCCGATAATGGGTTTGGGTTTTCCTTTTCCTTCCTTCGGGGTGTGTTAAGGAAATGCCAATGAACATAAATAAATAAATATATAGATATATATAACATCGGTTAACGTGTAGATTATGACATAAAAATAAATAATTAGCAGGGGTGGACCAAAGCCTCGGCCCGCACGCAACGTTTGAATTTTTATGATCGTTAACTTTCCACAAGAGGAACATACGGAGTGAGTGGTCATACTGACAGTCAATAGTACAATACTCCATACGTATTTATGTTTCGGTGTCGTAATTTTATAATTTTAAATATACAAATAATAATTTTATTAATATATAATTATTTATTATTTTAAATAATTTAAAACTTTATATATATATATATATATATATCATGAAAATAGGATAAATAATTATAAATATATATATAATTGTAAAAATAAAAGTCGATAAAATTTCAACATTTCATATTTTACGTAAATTCTAAATCATTAAATTATTAGTATAATAATTATAATATTGTTAATTTATTATATTGTCATTTATTATATTGTCATTTATGCTCAATTTTTCTAAAGAATGATATTGTAATATATCACAATACATTTTTAAATTTTAAGATAGTTTATTAAGATATTCTCTTATTGGTTTCTTAAATAGAATGAATTTTACCAATGAAAGGTATTGCAACAGGGGGGAAACAAATTCATCAAATTTCAGTAAAATTTGAGTTCAAATATGGTGTGAAACTCATAAATTGTATTTGTTTTGTTAGTGGACTGATGAAGCAAAAAGACTCTCAGACCAATAGAGCAAGAGACTTCCAGACCTAACCAAATGATGCATTAAATATGGCTTTTAGTGAAACATGTTTGTTGTTCAAAATTGAGCAATTCCAATTCCAATATTTTTTTTTAAAAAAAAAAAAATACACTTAGAACAGAGATTGTTTGAATATTATAAGTGTTGGTTATTATATATTAAAAAAATATTTATAAATTTAAAGTCAAGGTTATAAATTAAATTTTAATGTGAAACTCAAATGTATATTTCTTATAAAATCTATGAAAAATTTTCCCTTGTGGGTTCTCCATTTCTATCCAAAATAAAATCCTTTTTAATAATAATAATTTCAAAAGCAAACTTAAATTAATTACTATGAAAAAGATAAAAAATAGTTTTGTTATTTTATGAAATTTGCTCATTGATTGATTTATTTGTTTGAGTTTGAAGGAAACAAGTAAGAAAGGATTAAAAAAAAATGTAGCCAATTTGAAACTTGGACATGAAGATTAAAAAGATTCATTGAAATAGGACTATAAAATGTTTAATGTCTCAACCATAATTGACTTTGAATATACTTTGACTTGGGACCTCAAATGGAAACAATAGCTCAATTCTAAGATGACAGATATCTCCCCAATAAAACTATCTAATCTGTAAGCTTATGATTTACTATTTTGAATCTCAATCAAAATTTAATTACTAGCAATAATAATAAAGAAATACTTTCTTTTTCGTTGGATCCAAAGGGCGAAGTGCAGGTGAATGCCTTCGTCGACACCAATAGCCCAATGCACTTGCACCAAGCATATGCTTGGACCACACCCATCACTAGGGACCATCCAATTGATAACAACTTATATTGAATTCTTAATTGCATAAACTAATTGATAATTGGAGTTCCAAAAGTTGTTAAGTAGTAGGTCAGCAATGGTCGTTTTAAGTAATCATAATTATAATTATAAATTAGCTTATATATATATATATATATATATATATATAT
>CATIWR010430543.1:0-40445 GCA_949677035.1 Omphalea diandra | reverse complement strand
TAATGCCCTAATCATGGTAGCACCGAATTGGACTATTCCTTTTGAACTAATGTGTGATGCAAGTGACTTTGTAGTTGGCGCAGTTCTCGGATAGTAGAAAGATAAGCATTTTCAGCCCATCTACTATGCTAGCAAGACTCTCATGGATACCCAAGAGAATTACATAACTATGGAGAAGGAGTTACTAGCTGTGGCTTTCGCGTTTGATAAATTTAGATCTTATTTGATATTATCCAAAGTCATTATTTATACTGATCACTCTGCTCTGCATTATTTGCTCACTAAGTCAGATGCAAAACTTAGATTAATTCGATGGATTTTACTGTTACAGGAATTTGACCTTGAGATCCATCATAAGAAGGGTGCTGAAAACCTAGCAGCTGACCATCTATCTCATTTAGAGAATTCTAATTTAGAAAAGCTTAATGAAGCCGAGATCAATGATCAATTTCCTGAGGAGCATCTTTACAACATTAAAGAAGTAAGTGATTTAGATGTTCCATGGTTTGTTAACATAACAAATTTTTTGGCAGGTGAAGTTCTACCAAATGAAATGTCTCATCATCAAAAGAGAAAGTTCATTTCAAAATTGAAGAATTACTTTTAGGAAGATCCCTACTTGTTCAAAATTTATGCAAATCAAATTGTAAGGAGATGTGTCACAACTTCAGAAGGATGGAAAATCTTAGAGCATTGCCATGTTAGACCCGCTGGAAGGCATTATAGTGCAAATAGGACAACCTAAAAAGTCTACGAATTAGGTTTTTATTGGCTGACTATCTATAAGGATGCCCAAAGGTATGTAGAGCAATGTGATAATTGTCAATGATCAGGTAATATCTCTCACCGTGATGAAATGCCTCAAAACTATATTTTGGTATGTGAAATATTCGATATTTGGGGTATTGACTTCATGGGCCCTTTCCCGACTTCATTTGGAAATAAATACATCCTAGTTGCTGTAGATTATGTTTCTATGTGGGTCGAAGCACAAGCTTTACCCACAAATGATACTAGGGTTGTAGTCAAGTTCCTTAAGAAACTATTCTCCCGTTTTGGTGCATCTCGAGCAATAATAAGTGATAGGATACTCATTTTTGTAATGTGCAATTCAAAAAGGTGCTTCAAAAGTATGGTATTACACATAGAGTCGCAACCTCGTATCACCCTCAAATGAGCAGTCAAGTTGAGGTAGCTAATAGGGATCTCAAATGGATTCTTGAAAAAATGATTGCACAATCTAGGAAAGATTGACCTCTTAAGTTAGATGACACTTTTTGGGCTTATAGAATTGCTTATAGAACACCTATTGGCACTATGTTGTATAGGTTAGTTTATGTAAAAGCATGTCATCTGCCTGTAGAGCTTGAGTATAAAGCGTATTGGGCTATAAAACTTCTTGATTTTAATCTTGACCTTGCAGGTGAGAAGTGAAAACATCAAGTGAATAAACTCAAGGAATGACGATTAATGACATATGAGAACTCCAAATTGTATAAGAAGAGGGCCAAAAAGTATCACGATAAGAGAATTCATCAATCCAATCAGTTCAAAGAAGGAGATTAAGTATTTCTTTATAACTCTCGCATCAAATTATTCCCGGGAAAGCTCAAATCTAGATGGTCCAGACCATTCACCGTCAAACAAAATTTTTCTTACAGCACAGTCAAGGTAACTCACCCTGAAAAGGGTACCTTTAAAGTGAACGATCATCGTTTGAAGCTCTATCTTGGAGGTGAATTCAATGAGAAAATAATTTATGAGAGGTTAGACTTTCTCAATTTTGAGTAAAATTGCTTAAATAAATTAAAAAAAAGGAGGTTCATGAAAAAAAAAAAAATCCAACAGAGCTTGTGTGGTTCGCTGCACACATGTGCGTTGGACCTCACATGTCAAAAAAAAAATATATATATAGATGAGATGCGCACATAATGTGCGCACAAACAATGTATGTACGGTCCATGCTACACATATGTGCGTAGGACCACACATGCCAAGTCCAAAAAAAAAAAAAAAGTTGGGATGAAATGCGCACATAATGTGTGCATCTGCAGACCTTGTGCAGTCCATGCCGTACAAATGTGCGCTGGACCGCACATGGTTATGCCCTTTAAAAAAAAAAGGTCTAGAAGGTGTACGGTTTGCCACACACCTGTGCAATTTGCAATTGTATAGGTGCAGTTCAAGCTGCACATGTGTGTGGTTAGGACCGCACATGAACTATTTTCTTGTTCCATCCTTGTGCGGTGATGCACACAAAAGAAAAAATTAATAATTAAAAATAAAAAAAGTAAATAATAATAATAAATAAATATTTAATATTAAATATATAACTCTCATGTACCTCACCAGTCGACCCTAGATCCAATCGCACCGACATCCGCTCGTCTTCTTCCATGATCTCCTTTACCTGCACCTTGAGATTCCAGGGAAGTTTCCTAATTCCTTTGTTTTTTTTTTCTGTTGTGTTACTTATTTGTTTTGTCATGCTAAAAATTTCTCCTACACATTAAGGACAATGTGTCTTAAGTTTAGGGGAGGGTTTGTATTGTTTGATAATTTTTATTTGTTCCTATTTTATTTTTATATATAAAAAAAGTAATTAAATTAAAAATTAATGTTTATTTGCTTTATTGTGTGAATGATAAAAAAGTAATTAAATTAAAAATTAATGTTTATTTGCTTTATTGTGTGAATGACTCATTATTTGCTTAGTAGTTCCCTCATTTTCTTCTTAATTTAGTCCAAAATATCTAGCTCTGCTTTAAATTCACTTTCTTAAATTGCAAATCTTGTTTTCTACCATAGTTATTTAATTATTACTATCTTTAAAAAAAAATTCAAGATTTGAAAGTTTACAAATTTTAAAAAAATTAATTAAAATTCATTTTTTTACATTATAAAGAAAGTTTGAGCCTCTTTTCCTTGTAATGTGCTTAATTTTGTGAATTCTTTGTTGAGTGAGTTCTTAAATAGTGCTAGAGTCTTTAGAACTTGATTTGTTATTATTTTGAGACCACATTATCGAATATAAGCATAAAAATGATTAAGACAATTTAGGATTAGCTATTTGTTCTCTTTTCTTTCTTCATCCACCCTTTTATCCATTTAGTAAACCTCATTGAGCCTACAAAAACCCTATTTTTTTTATAATCCCATGCTTAGCTGGCCAATGAAACTTAGTCCCTTAAAATATTAAATTGATCATGTTTGCTTTAAGATGAGATTTGGTTTCTACAATTACAAGAAGTTGTTTCAAGAAATTAATGAGAAGTTTTAAGTGTGAAGTTGAGTATTTTATTCTTTAGGGTAGAAATGAGAGAATGTTATTTGATTAATTACTTAATTTGTGAATTGTTACCTTGTGTGACTTTATAGTAATTCTTCTTTCTTCCTCTTAAAAAAAAAAAGAGAAGAGTAAAAAAAAAATTGAATGATATAAAAAAAAGAAAGAGAGAAAAAAAAGTAAGATAAAAAAAAGTTAAAAATAAAAGAGGAAGAAGATGATGTATTTCTTTATCATGGCAGTTCAATTCTATTTTGTAAAAGATATCAAGTAAGGGCTGAGAATTTCTACTATTTTTAAGGTCCATGAGAGTAAGATTATGTTTTGGCATGAGATTTGTTCTTTATTGAAAGATCATGTGAGTTTCATTTGAGAGAATATTTAGTAAGCATGATCAATTATTTTGTAGTCCACTAGCCCAAAAACACCTACCCTCTACCAAGGCCACATTACAACCATAAGAAAGACCTTTTGATTTGTGCTTGTATTTGAATTTAAGTGATGGAGATGTGATTTATTTTCAAGCTTATGGTAGACTTTTAGGCTATTTGTTGGACGATGAGAGCATACACTAACCTTTAAACACTTGAAATGAGGGGTATGTTGTGTGAAAGTTGATAAATGAATTTTTTTTTTGGATTTGTGAATGGATAATCTTTAATGCATTTGATTTAGGGTAGTTATGATTGAATAAGTATGCTAGAACACAAAGTTTTGCAAGTTTGAGAATTGATGAATTTTTCGCATAGCTTGGTCAATTCGATTTGTCATGATGACGATGAGGGGATGAAATGTGTTTATGAGTCAATTATGTTAGTTTTTATGTGTTTTATGCTTAGTGTTTTCTTGTTTTGTTTTGAATCTTTTTGTTTGTATCTTTTTCCATTAACTTAGTATTTTTGCTTGTGGACAAGCGAAATGCTAAGTGTGGAAAAATTTGATAATTCTTTATTTTTATTATTTTTTAGGGCTAGTTTTTTGTTAATTAAGTCTATTTTAGAAAAAAATACTAGATAATGTCTCACTTTTGATTTATATTTTGTAATTTATTGGAAATCCTAGAAATTGGAGCTTATTGGTGAAATATGAGAGTTTTTTAGGTCAAATTATGCAGTTTCAAAAGTTTAAGAACCAAATAGAAATTTGATCATTCAGGGACCCATTTTGATATTTTCCATGACAGAGTTTGAGTCCATTCAAATTTGGAAGACTTGAGAAGACCATGCAAAATTAGAAATTTCACTGGCTCTGATTGAAAAGAGGAAGTTTGGTTTGATTCCTAATTGGTGGAGGATTCTATTTTTCTTATTTTAAAGAGGAATATGAGACTACAAATAGGAGAGGAAAAAAAAGAAAAAGAAAGAAAATTATTTTTTAGAGAGTTTTTGCTTTGTTTTATTTTTAGAGAAGAAGCCATCCACAAGAGAAAAAATATTAGTCAACTATCAAGTTTGAAGAGAAGAATACAAAAGTTTTTATCATGAATACTTTTCTATTTTATTTTCTCTTTATTTTGATGTTGGTTAGTAATTCAATTATGAACTAAATTAATTAGGCACTTGGGTATGATAAACCCTAAGATGAGTTTTGAATTATGATTTTTTAGATAATACAATATTTTCATTATTTTAAGGAATTCAATTGTGTTTGCTTTTTATTTCCTTGAATTGATATATCCAGAATATTGATTCTTGCTTTAATTCTTTAAACTTAGATTGAGAAATCAAGTTATCAAATAGATCTAGTACAATTGAAAGGAGTTGCATGTATCCCTAGAGATAGGATAACATAAATCTTCTGGTTTAGGGTCAAACCTAATAATGAAATTCAAGGAACTATAATGCAATTTTAGGGGTTTTAATTTTGAAGAGATTTCAATTAATCAACCTAGAATTAGATGTTAATGATCTTGAGAAAGACTTTAATATAGTAAAAGAATTTCCACGGTTCCATAAACATTGAATTAGATTCTATTGTCAGAAAATCAATTTCTTAATAAGTCTTAGGGGGATTCAATACCCGAGTGCTATTTGTCATATTGATCACTTTTTTTTCCACTCTCTAGTTTATGTTTTCATTATTTTTAGTTCTTGAATTATTTTATTTTATTAGTTAATTAATTCACTTAAAATTACCTATTAAATAATAGAGAAAGAGCTAATACTAGTACTTTTAGTCCTTGAGGGATCGACACTTGATACTCTTATGCTATACTATACTTGATAGGTGCACTTGCCTATTCGATCTACAGGTATTAGCGACGGATCGTATCACTCAAGTATGGTGTAATGGCTATAACAAAATGCTAGGAGTAGTGGATAGACACTCCTCACTTATCTCATCTTCGTACTTGAATGGTTACCACCAATTTGATAACCTAGTGTCATTTTTAGTAATCACCAGCTTTACTTGTTCAAGCAAGCTTGTCCTATTTGAATGACATTTATACCCACCCATTATATCCCCAAAGAAGGAATGCCTTATTCAATTGCTTAAGTTCATACTTCCACTAAAGTCTCTGAACACATTTTCTTATGAGACCTCATATTGGATGGTAGCCAATAATCAATAAGGTTGAGATTGATCAGTTAGCTCGATGTTTTTTTTATCTACTTAATACCATGTTCTTCAATGCTTGAAATATTTTACATGTGCTCCTCTTATCTCCCTTAAGGGACTTGGCTATTGTAGCTTGGTTTAACTAGGTTAGCACTGCTTCTTTTACATTGATATATGGATATGATTTTGTATGGAGTAGAAGTTATTAGAAGCTGCTTGGGGATCATAGCGCTAAGATTATGCCCTTATTATCATTAACCTATATGTATTGCCTTCTCTATTACTCTCCTATCTCTCTTTTCAATATGGGCGTGTGAACATGGCTTCCTGTTTGACCTAATCATTGTACCCTCTAATGTTATTCGCACTTTTGTTCTTTATACAATAGGTGGATGCACCAAAGAGTTGGAGTTCATAATTTGCATTCTCTTTGAACAAAATTGGAGTATTTGATGCTTGGTATGGTGAAGGGACAAAAGAGAAATGAAACGTGTATTAGTTCATTAAAAATAATTCATATGCACATACTTAGATTTCCTTGCTTATTTGCTTCCTTTGCAAGTGGAGACTATGCCCTGAGATGATTTTGATGCACTACTTGGTTGTGTGTTTACTTTGAATGACTATCAAGACTTTGGAGTGCTTTTGGTAGGTCAAAATAAATATGAGAGCATCTCTGAGTGGAAAGAAGGGGCAACTAGTCATAGATTACTGAAGGATCCATCAAGGTCAATGCACTCGGCTAGGAGTATGAGGGAAGTTAAGGTTATTATTACTTTAGGTGGTGTTCCTACTGTCAACTTTCAATGAAATGCTACTAGGGCACATATGTGAGGGTTCATGATACAATAGATTTTTGGCTCTCCCATATATTGTCTAGCTAAAAAAGGGTGTTGATAGGGTCGGTCTTTTCTCTTTATGCTTATCTACAGTTAATTCTTAGTGTAATAATGACTATTAACACAAAATCACATGCTTATAAAGCCATAAGAGGAGGGCCTTCTAGTATTCAAGGCATATAAGGAATAACTTCATAGTCATATCTTTCATTTATTATTGAACTTTTTTTAGGCATCAATCTTTGGGACATCGTAGATGTCCTTGCCACTTATTGCCTTACTAATGGTCTATTTGATCAAACTATATAACTCATTTTGACATTAGTGCCATCCATCAAATGTCCTTTACTTTAAACTATCATACAAATAAGCTTTTCCTTGCTTGTGAGGTGCTATCCCTTACTTTCACATGGTTTTGCTTGCATGACTTTCCATATTCTATGCACAGGTTCTTCATAACACAATTAAGCAACTAGAATGCAACCTTGATGCCACAAAGACTGGCTTTTTTAAATTTCTTGTAAGGACCATGATGCCTTTATGGACACCCTTCTTCTATGTACTTATCCTCATACATGCTCCTTATAACCTTTCATAATGGTAAAGAGGGAGCTTGTTGTTAGAGCTGTATAGACCATCTATGCAGGAAGTTATAGAGTCTTATGAGTTTAGGAGCTGACCATAGAGAAAGACCAAAGACTTATATGAGTATCATTGACTAGTTGCTTCTTTATTATAGCCTATGCTTTTCCAGGATGCATGTGGTGGCTCATGCTCAGCTCTTATTGAGGACATATCCTTTTTATTTCTTATCCTAAATGATGATGATGACAATACTTATTATAATTGCTAATTGTATTAGCCATCTGTAGGGACTTTGTTAAGGAATTATTGGCTTTCCATGATAGCATCCTAAAAAGGAATAAAATGAGCAATGTTAGCTTTATTATATTATAAGAAGGCTTTCTTTTATACTTACCCCGATAGGCGAGAATTCAATTTCGTTTATCTAAAGAAGTTTAGGATGAATTACACCATAAGCCTTATTTGTGTCCTGTCTTTTTTCTTTTGAAAGTTAATGATCCCTTATTGTGCACTTTTTCTTGCCCCATAGACTATTTAAAAGAAATAAACACTAAAGCAAAATCAAGTATACAACCTGCCATAACATACAATGCCCGATACATGAATGATTATGTAATGTAGAATCCCTAGAACATATAAACAAAACAAAGCGACTCAAGGGCATTATAGAACTCAACCAAGCAATTGAGAACCTAAAACTTGACAGCTAAATGAAACACATGATAAAACCTTGGTTTCACTGGTAACTTGTCGAAACTAGCACCCTTGCCTTTAAATTCAAAGTCATGTAACCTTGAGCTCTTTTCAATGTCTGACACCTGCTAGACCTAGAGGAATACTCTAATACATGGATAAACATAGATCTTTGGGTTTCTAGATATGTGCTAAAGCTTAATGGTAGCTATCTATTTCCCTTATTTATTTTTATTTTTCTTTTTCTAATTTTATGCCTTAACTTTTTTCTAAGATGCCTTTTCGGGTTTTCAACTTAGTAGGCTACTCTAAACTTTTGCCTAGGTCTCATTTACAAGTTTTCAACCTAGTAAGCTTTAATCTTTCAACCTAGTAAACTTAATCTTTTCTTCTTTCTTTCTTTTTTTTTTCCCCTATAACTTTTGCTTAGGTTACCTTCACAAGTTTTCACCCTAGCGAGCTTTCATATTTTCTTCTTTCTTTTTTTTTTTTGCTCTAACTTTTGCATAGGCTACCTTTGTGGATTTTAAACATAGCAAGCCTTTCCTTTCTCTTTTTTTTTTTTTGTTTTTTTAGGAGGGGTAGTTTAATTATTCTTATGTATGCTGATAAGATAATTTCATGCTATTATTTATTCCAAGCAATTACAACTATGACACATTTGTTGGCAAAATATAATGCTTGTTATTGGCTAGCCTTTTCTAGTTTTCTAACAAAATATTTTTCATCTCTTTTTACTTTCTCTTTAACTTTTACCTAGGTGTCCTTTTCTAGGTTTTCCACCTAGTGAGATTTGTTTTTCTTTTTTATGTATTTGTTTGTTTATTTTTTTTCATCAAAATGGGTTTAACAAGTTATTACTTCTCTACCTTTCATTTAAGATGTCTTTCCCTCCTTCAGGTCTCTTAAATTGCTCCCCAGGTAATCTTCTTTTGAGTCTTTTCATGGTATCATTCTATGAGGGACTCAATATCTTCTAACCTTTTCCTCTCATGGATATTTTTCCTTTTTCTATCCTTTGGTCTCTTTCTTCATAAAATTAGGGGGATGAGTCATCAAGTTAGGGAAAATTTATCTTAATTATCATATATGTTATTGCTAAGTCTTGCCCTAACTTCCTCACTTACATGGGACATCTTGTTAAGATTTGCCCTTCCTCAGGCATCTCTTATTTATTTATTTTTTTGGTCTTCCTTACATCTTAATTTTTTCTTCTTTATGATCCTCTAGTAGTAGAGAAAACTTTGATCTATATATAGCTTATTATGGCTTTTCACACTATGCTTTCTCTTACGCTCTAATTTGATCCCTTTTATCTCACACTCCTTGCCTCTTACATCTTTGTTAACCAAATTCCTTTCTTCATCATAACTTCTCACTCTTGTTTTTTTTTTCTTCCTTAAATCTTCTATCAACCTTATTTCTTTTCTTTTTTTCCTCTCTCTTAAGTTCTTCCTTATTTTCTAAGAAGCAACAAACAAATGTTAAGGAGATGGTTCCCTAGATCATAGGGTATGAGATAGTTGCTTTTGCTTTTTTTTTTTTCTTTTCTTCTTTAAATACTTACTCCTTATGATGTTCATATTTTCCTTTTCCTTTCTTTTTCTTTTTTTTTAAATTCTCTCTCTCTCTCTCTCTCTCTCTCTCTCTCTCTCTTTCTCTTTCTCACACACACTAAGCATTTCATTATGCCACCAAATATATCAATAACCACATTTAGATTAAACAAGCAAAAACATAAAATTAAAAGCATCAACATTCATTAAAATAACTAAACTATGCATATGTCTATAGCTAAGATAAGACTAGTTAAGCAAAGAAAGTGAAATGAAACTCTAGACTATACCTTTTACCAAGTTACCATGGTTCCTTTTTTTTTTTTTTTTGTCTAATATCCTTCCACTCTTAAAATGATCTTAGATAGTGTTCTTCAAGCACTAACACTGACTAGAATAATTTCGCACTACTTATTGAAGCCCACATCTAAAGGTGAGGAATGCTTGAGCAGCTTATGTTCCTCATGTAGTCTGAACATTTCTTCTTTTGATTTTTCCCATGATTGAGATAAAGGTCGACCAAGTCTTGAGTTCTTCTAAGGCTCTACTCCCTCCCATATGGCAATTAGGCCTTTTGTACTAAAGTCTTCTTCCTCCCATACATTAATTGGCTTTTCAAAATTAGTACCCTTTTTTGGTACCTTGTGAACTATTGTGGTTTCATCTTTTGAGAGTTCTAGTGTATGATGTGCAGGTAGTAGTAGAACGTCCTCCTTGAAATCCTTAAAAGCCTTAGTTGAAAGTTAGCTAGGAGCAATGAACTCTTGCATAAGTTTTTGGTTTGGGTAGCCATCAAATGCTATGATATTAAGTATTATCTTTGAATCCATAAGGCCTTGAATTTCATGACAAACCCTTTGACACTCATCTATGTGATGATCGATGCCTTAGTAGAAAGCACAAAAGGCATTGATACAATAGTTCTTAGGCAATAGAGTAGGTGGGGACTTGGGGGCCAAAGGATGCAAAATCCTTTCCTTTTAAAGTCTTTCAATGGCTTTAAATAGTGATATCTTAACCTTAGAAAATTCCTAAGAGCTTTTATTCATTGTTTCATTTTTCACACATCGGGTTGGTAATTGCTTCTAGTGTGCATACTGCTCAAGATGTGCTCCTTCTCCATTATGCATGCTAGCTAGTAAAACTCTTAAAAATAAGATTTCCCATAAGCTTATTTTGACTAGGTCATAGTGATCCTTTTGCTTTTAGGCTTAGAGAGGTTTTAGCTAAGAATTAGTCTAAAGCAGCCAAGTTGAAGTAGTGTAAAAATGTGCACTTAAGATATGACCATAATTCCATAACTCTTAATCTCAAACCACTACTTGGTTAAAATGCAAACATGTGAGGTCTTATTCCATGATTCTAAGGTTCCTACATGTCGCTTAGAGATTTAAAAGTTTGTTAGAATAAATTGCTTCCACAAACTTAGGGGATGGTTGTCGTATACCCTTATTTGGTATGCGCGCAGGTACTTGGCTTGTGAGTGATGAATCCTTCTTACCATCTCCTAAGCTCAAATAGAGCCTAAGTCTCAAGCTTAGAAAATCCATCGATTAACTGAAGGGAATATCTAGTGTATGTGGTGAAGTGTGAAGACTATATGAATGCAAAAAGAACTTGATTAATAAAGGCAAATACAAATATAAACTAGAGATTCATGAAGTCAACTTTATTAATCCCCAGTGGAGTCATCATTATGAGCGCCTTAATTTTGTAGCTACATTCAAACGAGTGAAATCTTGCTTATGACTTCTACTTTTATCGATCATTGGGAGATCAATAGGGTAAGGGTCATACATTGGTAATAAACCCTAATCATGTAATGCAAATTAGATCAACGAGGAATCCTTGAGGCCTCATGCAAAGTAGGAGTTGAGCCTCTTTTTTTAAATAGTGATCAACGGAAGACCCATGTAGGATAATACATTGGTATCATCCCTAGTTGAAATATGGAGTACCATTTGACTTTGGTTATGATAAAAATCTAGGCAAAGACAAAATTTGAGCCTACCTAAGTCATTTAAAGGCCCAATCCATCTTCATCCCATCAGAGATTGGGTTTGGGAGTTGTGTATAACTCGAGGAAGAGGTTAGGCACCCCTAAGTCACCTAGATATAAGGATTCGACCTTCAGTCAATCAATGGTTCATTTTCATATCTTGCCTTTATTAATCAATTTCTTATTTATCCTCCTATGCACATCCATCTAAGCAAGCCATCAACCATAAGAATTAAGTATGCACTGCATAAATGATATGCATGATGCAAAGAAGTAATAAATAAAATATATAAGGTGGGGTGGGAAATACACATTTAAATGATGGGATTATCATGAAATTAACTTAATATATAAAAAGCATGCAATAATTAGCCTTCCTAACTTCCAAAAATATGCACAAATTAGACCCCAAAAATATAGCTCAAATGTAAAGAAAACAACCTCTAATTCTACTCAAGATAAGAAGAGATAAAGGGAACAATATTACCTTAGCCTTGTCCTTTAAGGTCCTAATCCATTAGTCCATAATTTCTAATGTCATTAATTGTGTTAAGGGTTAATTAAAGAGCTTAATCTATTATTTATGTTCATCATTAAACACACAAAGCACAATTTGGAGCATACCACATGATAATAGCATGCAATGGCAATAATGAAGAAAACATAACATAATAAACATGTAAACAAAGACTAAGTAACACTTAGGGAAGAATATATGTACCAAAATAAGGGATCATAAGATGATAAAATCCTCTTGCAACCTACCTTAGTCATCTTTGAATATTGCCAAGAATAATGGAGGTTACATTTCTAATCATGAAAAGGCTAGTATGCAATTAGGATGAGAGAATGGCCAAAACACTGAAGAATATTAATAAAAATCTTTATAATAGAATATTAGGCACTCAAATTGGGGTCTTTAGATAGTGGATCCTCCCCTAAATGACATAGATTTGGTACCCAATTCATGATGGGTACGTGTTATATATAAAAATCCTAAAGCTGTAAGTGCATATGTCAAAAGTAATAAAGTTTACTTGTGAGTACGTATATCGTTTCCACATGGATCAAGTTTAAGTACTAAGTATATTGCATCTTATATTAGCTAGAGAATCAATAAATGATGATAATTAAAATTTCAATTGAGAAAAGTAAATTCAACACTAATAGTAATGAGAGAAAATCAATGGAAGAGAATGGCTAAGGGTTCAACTTCACTTGGTGACCTTCTAATGGCTTCTTAATCCTTGCCTAATTCTTTCATGCATCAAGAGCTACTATCGAGTCATTATGGTGATCAATTAATCCCTCTCTAATAGAATTGACAAACAAGAGTATGTTAAGCTAAAGGTTCCTCAACTCAAAAGCTATACATCATACAATTGCCTTACAAAATAAGACTTTAAGGATAACAATGGTTTGTTAAGGTTTCTTAACTCAATAACAAAATAAGGGAATTTTTGAAGGATCCATTTTCTTAAAAGCATGTCTCCATTGTTGATCCATGGAACTAATGATTAATGGCTAGTTAAACAAACATATAGCACTAAACAACTACTAACATAAATAATGATTGAAACTAAAAAGGCTTAGATTAAGAAGAACTAAAATAAATCACATAAGATCCATTCACAACCCTAGCCCAAAGAAATTTAGTTCATGATAAAAAAGAAAGGAGAAAAGAAAATAATCAAATTAGCCCTAAGAGTAGCCATGAGCTTATTCTTTATTTCCTTCATTGACTGCATCTTTTTTCTCTCTAACTTTTTTGTTGGGCTAGGTTGTACAAACCTAAGTCAAAACTCTCTTTTGATTTTGACAATATAGATTACAAGGTTCTAATATCAATTTTAAGTGTTGTTTTTACATATATTAAGATAGAATCTCTTTGGAAGTTGAATAGCAGTGATTAGAAGCAAATAACTCCAAGTAAGAAAATCTGCCTTCGAAATTAGCAATCGCAAATTTTGAAGTGATTGCAAATTTTGGGAAAAAACTGTTGATATTCAAAAGTCGCAATTGTGAATTTCAATAGCGACCGCAAATTTCAGAAACAACATCTCCATTTTAGACAGACGATTTCATGGTGATAATCGCGTTCGAAAAGGAAAATAGCGATCGCGAATTTGAAGTAGGGACTGCAAATTTTAAGATCCGTTAGAAAGATCCAATGGCTAGTTTTTGAAGAGATCAATGGTTTCATGCCACGTGGACTAGCTGTTAGACATAGTTCAAAATTAGTGACCATGAATTTAGTCTTGACCGCGAATTTCGTCTTGAGCATTTAATGCAATATATGTCTAGCACAACTTAAAGATGTAGACATAGTTTCTTTATAACGTCTCTTTGATTGTTATTGCCTATAAATACACCACCAAATGGACTTGAATGCAAGAGGATAACCATTGTTATGTGCCAAAACTCTTGCTAAGTTAATTCTCAACTTTAACTCTTTATTTCTTTGTACATAGTTTGGTGTTAGCTTTAAACACCTTGGGTTTGGGTTTGACAGTGAGACCTTATATTGAAAACTCTTGTTTAGGTTTGAGAGTTAGCCTAGTTGTAAAACTCTAGTATAGGTTGTGTGTTAGCCTTGAGAAAACACTTGTAAGGTTTGGTGTGAGCCTAAACATTAGGTTGAGTGTGAGCCTTGAGAAAACACTTGTAATGTTATTTATGAGCTTAAATACTAAGTTAAGTGTGAGCTTATAAAACACTAGTGATTGAGTGAAACACCTAATTGGTGAATTAGGGAGTGGATGTAGGGTTGGTTAATACTCGAACCATTGTAAAACTCTTGTGTTCATTATTCTCCTTCTCTTTCTCTAATCTATCATATTTATGAGATTCCTCTAAAATCCAAACTTTAAATTTGCTATCAATTGAATCCCCCCTTCTTGGTGCACTAGGGTCAATAATTGATATTAGGGCCAAGTCTCAATTCAAGCCTTAATTATGTGAGAAAAGATCAATGGCATAAGAAGGTGTCTACTCTCACCTTAATCCCCACTTTGATGGCAATGATTATGCTCTTTGGAAGTATAAAATGGAGATCTATCTTGATAGCGATCTCATCAACTTATATGATTATATACTTGAAGAATGGAAGCCTTCAACAAAGATGGTTGAAGGAGTAGAGGTGGCAATTATAAGAGAAGAATGGAGTGAAGCATAAAGGATGACAAATGGAAAGAACAAAGGGTAGTGACTATTCTCCTAAGCTCTATGTTAAGAGAAGAAATTAGAAGAATTAAACATTGCCAGACTGCACATGCTATATTGAAAGCACTAGAAAACTATCATGAGGGCACAACTCTTATGAAATCAAGTAGGTTAGAGATGTATGTGACAAAGTGGGAGTTCTTCATGATGAAAGACCATGAAAGCATCACCGAAATGACAAATAGACTCCTCTCTATTGTCGCAAAAATGAAAAAGTTTGGAATGATTCTTACCAACTATGAGGTAAATACTAAAATCCTTAAATCTCTTCCTTTAGATAAATTTGGTGCAAGAGTATGCAACATTCAAGAGTATAATCTAGAGATCGGGAAAGTGTCAATTGATGCCCTCATTGGTAAGCTTCTCACTGATGAGATGGCTCTTAAGAAGGATGAAGAGATGAAAAAGCTAAGAGGACAAAGACATAAAGAGGAGAAGAAAGCTCTGGCCTTCAAAGTTCAAAAAGATTATTCAAGCTTCAGTGACTCAAATGAAATTGATGAAGAAGAAAAAGAGCTTGCCAAAATATCTAGAAGGACCAAGGAGTTGATGAAAAGGAGAAGAGAAAGAAAAATCCAAAGAAAGTCATCTTCTTATCATCACAAGGAAAATAAGAAGAGCTTTAAGGATATTTGGAATGATGATTCAAGTGATGGAGATGAAGATGAAGTAGCAAACTTTTGCTTTATGGCTTAAGAGGATTCCTCCAAAGAGGTAAGTACTTCTCCACACTCTTATGATGATTATGATGCATCTGATGATATAGATGATGAGCTTTTAGAAGCTCTCACTTTGAAATGTGACAAATATAAGTCACAAATGAAAACTTACAAGGAGAAATGTTCCATGTTAGAGGATGAATTTGAATCCTTGAACAATCTTATAAGTGAATTGAGGACTTCAAATGAAAAACTCAAAAAATCTATTAAGAGTCTCTCAAAGTCATCTTCATCCCTAAACTCTTTGAAAAAGGAAAATGTCTCATTAAAAGGTGAAGTCATTGAGCTTAAAAATTCTATTTCTAAGTTTCATAAGGGAAATGAAGCTTTGGATACATTTATTGTATAGTACTAAGCCGCTTATGTCTAAGGGTAAAGGAAAGGCCCCCCAAGGCTTAAGAGCCAAAGCTGAAAGGGCAAATTATGCTTACATTTATAACAAAAAGCATGTTTAACCACACAAACACAAAAAATTCTCTTATACTCCTATTCACTCGTGCACTTGCATACATTCTCACCACCTAAGTATGAGAAGGCCCCTTACTCATACTATTATGTATAGGAGAAAGACTCACAAGTCTAAGGTCTAATGTCATTATTGCATGAGACATGGGCACATCAATGTATTTTGCCACATTAGGAAGGAACAACTCAAATTGGAGGACCCTTCTAAGACTAACCCCCAAGGAACCAAGTAAGTTTGGGTACCAAAGCAAAGTGTTTGATATTGTAGGATGGGGACTCATTCAACAAATTCTCATTATGGAAAATCTAAAAGTGAACAGAGATTGCTAATGAAGAAAGTTTCAAATGGTTATTTGGTATCAAGCCATTGATATTAAACTTGTAATGTATCTCTTGTCCCTTATGTTTTTAACTTAATATATTTATGCATACATTTAGGGGGAGTTTTATTTCTTGATATATCTATGTGTTGACATGTTTGATTTGATTTGATTAATTGTGTGGTGAGTTGAATCAATTCATTTTGCATTTGAGGTTTTCTATATTTGAAATGTTCAAATCATTCATTGAAAATCATATACTATATACTAGGGTCATATATGAAAATTCTTAAATTTCTAGCATGTGTTCAAGCATCTTTAAATGTTTGAATTATTTTGCATTTATGTTTTTTTATATATAATTTCCATGGAATTTATATTTCATCCATTTATCTTCTTATGTGATATATTGTGATCAATTGTGCAAAATTACTTATGTTTGTTATTCTAATTTGAGTGTGTACATTTGGCAAATTTATGGTCATTCCCTATTATATTCCCCATTCTCTCTCTTGTTCCCTCCTATTCCTCTCTTTTTGATCTTGACAACGGGGGAGAGATAATTGATTGAACATACAAAGAGGGAATATACAAAAAGGGAAGAGAAAATTGAACTACATTTGTAATAAGCTAAGACAATGATCTTATTAGAATAACTAAGGGAGAGTATTGATTGAGGGGGAGTAATTTCATACTTATGATTTGAATCACTTTATAATCATTCTCTTAGGAGCATGCATAATTGGTTCTTTATCCTTTGCATATTCAATCTAGATTGTCAAAATCAAAAGGGGGAGATTGTTGGATTAGGTTGTGTAAACCCAAGTTAATACTCTCTTTTAATCTTGACAATATAGATTGAAAGGTTCTAATATTAATTTTAAGTGTTGTTTTTACAGATATTAAGATAGAATCTCTTTGGAAGTTGAATAGGAATAATTAGAAGCAAAAAACTCCAAGTATGAAAATCTACCTTCAAAATTAGCAATCACGAATTTTGAAGTGACCGTGAATTTGAAAAAAAAAGATATTGAGATTCAAAATTTGCGACCATGAATTTTAGTAGCGACCGCAATTTTCAAAAACAACATCTCCATGTTAGACAGACGATTTCATGGTGCAATCGCGTCTGAAAAGGAAAATAGTGACCACAAATTTGAAGTAGCAACCGCAAATTTTAAGATCCATTAGAAAGACCCAATAACTAGTTTTTGAAGAGACCAATGGTTTCATGACACATGGACTAGTCGTTAGACACAGTTCAAAATTAGTGGCCGCGATTTCAGTCTTGATCACAAATTTCATCTAATGAGCTTTTAATGCAAGATATGCCTAGCACAACTTAGAGATTTAGGTATAGTTTCTTTGTAAGGTCTCTTTGGTACTACCGAATGGATTTGAATGCAAGAGGATAACCATTGATATGTTTCAAAGCTCTTGTTAAGTTAATTCTCTACTTTAACTCTTTATTTCTTTATACATAGTTTGGTGTGAGCTTTAAGCACCTTGGGTTGGGTTTGAGAGTGAGCCCTTGTATAGGAAAACTCTTGTTTAGTTTTGAGAGTTAGCCTAGTTGTAAAACTCTTGTATATGTTAAGTGTTATCCTTGAGAAAACACTTATAACATTTGGTGTGAGCCTAAACATTGCGTTGAGTGTGAGCATTGAGAAAACACTTGTAAGGTTTGGTGTGAGCCTAAACACTAAGTTGAGTGTGAGCTTCTAAAACACTAGTGATTGAGTGAAACATCCAATTAGTTAATTAAGGAGTGGATATGGGGTTATTTAATACCTGAACCACTATAAAACTCTTGTGTTTATTCTTCTCCTTCTCTTTCTCCAGTCTTTCATATTTGTGAGCTTCCTTCAAAATCAAAACTTCAAATTTGCCATCAATTCAACCCTTTCTTCTTAGTTCACTAGAGCCAACATTTTTCAAAACCCCCTTCAATATTATTCTCTTCCTTAGGTTTATCCCTCATATCCTAATTCTGGCTAATTTGCCTCCTTAAATAATTCTCTAACTAGGCTTTTAAAAGAGGTAACTTGAATATCTTTAAAAGGGCAATAATTCATCAAGATCTCATCTTACATTTTTTACTTGAAATAAGTGCATAACCATGTGCTTGTTAAAGCATAACCATGCATTTCTATGATTTCCCTTTGGTTGCAATTACTCTTTAAGGCATACGGGTGTGCCTTAAAACTATGCGCCTTGCTTCTCTTTTGCCTATTTACCTTGCTGAGGTGTACAACTATGCACCTAAACCACATGGTCATGTGCTGCTTCTTTTTCTTTTAGTCTTTGCTTTTCTTCACTTTTCACCTACAAAACACCAATTTATATGTATTAGGTATATGGATATGCAAAATTCATTGGTAATGTATTCATATGCAAAATTCATTGGTAATGTATGTATTTTAAGAGGGTAAGTTATAGAAATGTGAGGATTAACTACTAAACAAATTCATCCAATCTTGAATTATTGCTTGTCCTTAAGTAATCATTTTCTCCATTAGTGTTAAATTCAATGACTTTTATGATTAGAATTAGATATCAAGGTTTTAAATAGAAGACTTATTTCAACTATAACCATATCTTTCTCTAATCAAGCAATTTCACTTAAGATAATAAAAAGTTCCAAACTAATCATGTCTGATTTGTAATCAATCAAACATAATAAAGTGTGTGTGTGACTTGGCATCATAGTTCATTCACTATTTTGATTTGCTTCTATTTTCACATCAAGCAAGATTCTTTCTCGATTCCTAGGAATCACATATGACCATAAGCAAAACTAGTTCACCTTTATACACTAATGTAGAATTTAGCAACCTTCAGGATCATATGGTCTTTAATAGATTGCAATGTAGGGCTTGGATTTAAGCTACCAAATAGCGGTCAAGTCCAAAACAAGAGAATGTCTAAGATATAAGTTATAAGAATGATGTGAATTATGATGAAACAATTTATGTGCATTGCATGTATTCTATCTTTGTAAGGAATCCATAACATCTCTTTGTTTTCCTTTTAGGGCTTATTCTCATTTTATTTTCTCTTACTATTCTGCTCTTTCTTTTTCTTCTTTTCTCATTATCCTTTTTTATTTATTTTTAAAAATTAATGAGTGATGCATGTATAAGAGCAAAATTTCAAAATATCAATATGCCACCCCTAAACTTGAATTGATCCTTATGGTGCCAAATACAACAATAAATGATCCATTTTTACCAATTCTTCAAATATGAACATATGCACATGAATGACCAAACACACAACACATCATTATATAACCATATCCTAACTTTATTCTCTTGATAGGGGAGGTAAAAGATCATTTAGGCTATATGGTTATAATAAGGATTGTGGGTTGAAGAAAGAATAGGCTATCAATACTCTCTATCATAAGGCTCAAAATGGGTGGCAAGGGTCAATGTTAATCAAGTTATGTATGGGGAATAATGGGGTAACTAACGAATGCCTTAATCACTTCTTTAAAATTGCCAAGTTCTAGGATTTCACCTCAAAATGTGGTTTTATAAGTTATAGCATATGTAGAGCTTTCCTCTAAGTATGAATGTTGCATCTAATAGAGAAATTCCTATTTGGCCAAGGGTCAATAATGAGTTCTATTGTGTCCATCTAATTTTTTTATTGAAAACATGATTGTTAAGCTCAAGTCATTATCACAAGGGAAATTAACTTAATCAATTGTAAACAAACATTATAAAGTTTCTTCATTGATTTTTCACTTATAAACTATGATTAAGCTAAAAAGAATTGCTTGAAGGCATAAGAGCAATTTATTATCAAGTGTGAATTTAAATGTAATTAACAAGTGAAAAAAGTTAAAAAAAATCACCAATCCCCCAAAACTTGATTATTATTATCCTTAATAATCCAAAAAAGATAACAACGAGTAAAGGGAATATACTTCCCTATTAGAAAGATGAAGGGAATATGAAATCCTGCAATTTTTAAGTAAAGCACGAACAATTACAAAAAGCGATCCATTAGAGCATAAGTAGAATATGGCATGCATCACAATGTCACAATAAAGCCAAAAACACAATGCCAAATGCCGCAATGGAACTATAGCATATTAAATACAAAATTGAGAACATAAAGCTCTTCACAGTCAATAGCCAAACATAAAAGTAGTTTAAATGGCCAAAATTAAATATAGTCAACGTTAAAGTAACACAAATTAAAACATGAAATAACATAAGAATAAATTTGTCAAAAGTCATAAAAGAAATAAAAGCAAAGGTAAGATGGGATGATCAATCCATTGTTGGTAGAGGAGGATGAAAGCCTACATGCTTGAAATAAGTACCCATGCATTCATCCATGTTTAGCATCTGGGTGTCTAATGTTGCAAGCCTATAACACACTTCTTCCTTAAACTTGGTTTGGTGGTGGTCCATATGCTCTAATCTTGATTCCATTCATACTAACACCTCTTCCAATCGACTCATAGAAAGTGGTAGAGGATCATGAGAAGAAGACCCCCTATTGGCACACCCCGTGGTGCATCATCCTCATCATTATCATTATCCCCCGACTCTTGCACATTTTGAATTAGTGCATAACTATGCCCTTCTTTATTAATAATCTCAACGCAAAGCATATAGTCAATAAATAGGAAATAAGACCCCGAGGCTTTGGTAAAAGAAGAATCATTATGTGGGCCATATAAACGCAAAGAGCAGGCAAAGTTGGTGATGAAACCTTTTACATCGAATCCCCCTTAGCTAATATATTCACATGATGCACAATGTACAATGTAGTGCTAATTGGCAATTGGTTTTTAAGCATCAAAGTTAGACAAGTTCTATTCGGTTGACTACACTATTACTCTCACCTCAACTAATGATGAAGTAGGAAAGTAGTCGATGAGTATAATGCAAAGTTGGGTCTTTTAACTCTATCACCTTGCTTCCCCTAGTTTCATATCTAAAAGTCACACTTTAAGAAGTCCATACTTCTTGATTGTTGAAAATTGTTGGAAAATCATCAAGACCCTCATTTTTAAGGTAGAAGACTCTTGCAACTTCACTTAAGGGAAGGGTGTAAGGCTTGTTTAAAAGTTGAAAGTTAATGGTCCCCAAGCATTCCTCCCTATGGTATCTATTAGATTCCAAGCACAAATTAGGCAAAAATTCTTATGTAAATTCTTTGTAAGCATTGACATATAGCTCATAAAAACTCTCCCATTAAAAAACCTTAAGGTGTTCTTCAACAAAATCTAATAAACCTATAGCCATTAGTGCTTGCAAATCAATAAATTTAATGGGAAAGATAGGGGGTTGGAGAGGATACCATACCTTGTTTCATGCTCATCAACACCAAACACTAAAAGAGCACTTTAAGAGGGGATTGGAGCTTGAAGAACCCAACTTCCTCTTACTTATAATTTTGATGTGTTTAGACATGGTGAGGAGTGAAATTAGAGGTGAATGGAGGAGATTTAAAGGAGTTTTGATGATGGGTAGGTCGGGTTAGAGAAAGGAGGAAGGAAACACATGGTTATGCTAGGGTTTGGTGGAGAAAAGTTAAAAGGATGATAAGAGGCACAAGGGTTTAAAGTGAGATTTTTAAATGGAGGATGGTTGTGTGCTTGTTGAAGTACAACCAAGCATTTTGGGTATGTGGGCATGAATTAAGGCATATGGTTAAGTGTTGTGGTCATGTGTTAGAAGAAAGGTACTACCTGGAATAGATGTAAAGACACAAGGGTGTGCGCGGGATAGGTATGACACTGTGACGAGAATGCATGGCTGTATATGTAGGCCATACGAACTTTATTCCTACTGCCCCATTTCTTATCTTTCGATGCATAGTGGCACATTCAAGTTATGCATTATACCACAACATTATTTTTTTCAAAATTTGATCATCCTAATGACGATGAATCTTACCCTTCAACACCATATACTGATCTTAACCTTCTTAATTACAAAAATTAATAGCAAAACAATAAAACAAGCTAACATCAAACTAAACATGAAGAGCATTACTAGATAGCACAAGGTTTAATATGAGAAGCAATAAGAAGTGTGAAAGAAAAGTCCCTCAAACTTGATTAAATCTTTAAATATTAAGTTCCTTGAAGTTAGACCTACAAAACAAAAGAGAAAAATTAAAAAGAGAAGGAATAATGGACTAGAGAATGAAACATAAAAAAAGAGGGATGGGGGATTGTCCTATAGACATGCTAGTTTAAGGTCTCTAGTTTGACCCTTATGTTTGGCTTTCATGTGGAAGCATGTGGGAGATAAAGAGTTTTCTCTTTATATGTAGTCCCTTCTTCATAATAAGGTTTCAAGTTGTGGCCATTGACTTTGAAAATTTCACCCTTAGAGTTTATAATCGCAACGGCTCCATGAGGATAGACTTTTACTATGACAAATGGTCCTAACCATCTAGACTTTAATATACCCAAAAAGAAATGTAATCTCGAGCTAGAGTAGTACTTTTTGTCCTTCATTGAACTCCTTTTTCAAAATGTGACTATCATGCCACCATCTGTTTTTTCCTTATAGATCCAATTATTTTCAAAGGCTTGAAGATATAGGGATTCAAGTTTATTGAGCTGATGTTTCCACTTTTCACCGATAAGATATATATCAAAAATTAGAAATTTTATTACCTAATAAGTGCAAAGTTCTAATTCAACTGACAAGTGGTAAGCTTTCCCAAATGCCAAGCAATAAGGAATGGTACAATTGGCATCTTGTAAGCCATTATGTATGCCCAAAGTGCATCAAGAAGCTTCAAAGACTAGTCCTTCCTTGAAGAGTTAACCATCTTCTTTAGAATATGCTTGATTACTCTATTTGATACCTCTACTTGGCCACTCATTTAGGAATGGTAAGGCATTATAATCTTATGGGTTACCTCATGCTACTTTAGCAAGGACTCAAATTACAAATTGCAAAAACAGTGACCTTTTGCCACTAATAATTGCACGTTGGGCTTCAAAGGTGGTAAGGATATGTTTCTTTAAGAACCAAATCACACTTTAGCATTGTTAGTTGGGGTAGCTATGAATTCAACCCATTTGGAGATGTAATTAATTGCTACTAAGATGTATTGGTTCCCAAAGGATTTTGGAGTCCTATGAAGTCGATTCCCTAAACATCAATGATCTCTACTTCAATCATGAAGTTCAAAGGCATCTCGTTCCTCTTATTTTTTGGCATTTATCACAAGACTTAGTTGTAGTCTTAGATAGACGAAAGTGTCTTCCATATTCTCATGTATGGTAATGGATATCTTTCATCTCATCTTGCAGTACACACATTCTTATAATTCCATCGACACATTCTTTAAATAAATAAGGTTCTTCTCATAAATAAAATTTTACATCATGCAAACATTTTTTATGTTACTGGGAATTAAAACCATAGGAATAATGCCACTAACCAAATAGTTAACAAAATCAACATACCATGGAGTTTGGAGAGTTTTTAGAAGGAAGAGTTGCTTATTTAAAAAGGTCTCATTAATATGTATACTTACCTCTTCCTCTTGTACATGCTCTAGTTTGAGAGAGATGATCGTTAACCAAGTTTTTTGACCTCTTTTTATCCTTAATTTCTAAATTGAACTTTTAATGTAAGAGAACCCATCTTATAAGCCTCAATTTTACATCTTTCTTAGTTAGCAAGTAACAAATAACTGTATGTTCAGTATAAACAATTACTTTAGAACCAAGTAAATAGGATTTAAATTTATCAAAAAGCAAAACCAATGGTTGAGAATTATTTTTTTATAGTGGCATAATTGATTTGAGCCTCATTGAGAGTTTAGCTTGCATAGTAAATTACATGAAGTTTTTTGTCCTTCTATTGTCCCAAAATAGCTATTATGATGTATTCATTTGCATCGCACATCAAATGTCAAAGATCAATCTAGTTTTGTTATGATAGGCATGGAAGCGAGTTCCTCTATTAACCTATAAAAAGCATCCAAACAATCAGTAGTTTGGACAAAAAGAACATCTTTAGCTTAAAGATCTTAAAGAGGTTTAGAAATTTTTGAGATATCTTTAATGAAATGCCTATAAGACCCTGCATGGCCTAGAAAAATCCTTATACCCTTTATGGTTATCGGTGAAGGTAGTTTTTCTATGGCATCAATCTTTGCCCAGTTCACTTTGATGTCCTTAAATGAGATTTGATGGCTAAGTACAATACCATCACGTACCATAAAATGACACTTTTTTCTAACTAAGCACAAGATAGGTTTCTGCAAATCTTTATAACACCTCAAGGTTAGCCAAATAAGCATCAAAAGAATCACCAAAAAAAAAAAAATCATCCATGAATATTTCTATCATTCTGTCCACCATTTTGGAAAACATGGTCATCATGCATTTTAGAAGGTGGCTGATGCATTGCATAGCTCAAAAGGCATATACCGTTAAACAAAAGTACCATATGGGCATGTGAATGTTGTATTCTCTTGATTCTCTTATGTTTTTTTGCATTTGATAATAGCCTAAGTACCCATTTAGGAAGCAATAGTGCATGTTTCTGCAAGTCATTATAATAATTGGTTAATAAAAGGGAAAGTAAAGTGTTCCTAACAGGTTGCCATATTTAACTTATTATAAATGATGCACACTCTCCACCCTAACACAATACTAGTAGGGATAATTTCATTTTTTTCATTGGTCACAACTATCATCCCTATTTTTTTAAGCACTACTTGAACCAGACTAACCTATGGGTTATTCAAAATATGGTAGATGATCCTCGCATCCAACGATTTCACCATTTCCTTCCTAACTACCTCCTTCATATTAGGGTTAAGCCTTCTTTGGTGTTCTATGGTGGGTTAGTGATTATTCTCTATCAAAATTTTATGCATGCAAAGTGTAGGACTAATTCCCTTAATATTCGCTATAGTCCATCCCAAGGCTCTAATTCTATTTCTTAACACCCTTAATAATTTTCCCTCTTGTGTTGAGTGAGCTCATTAAAGATGAGAACAAGGAATGTATTATTATTTCCCAAAAATGTTTACCTAAGGTTAGGGGATAAGAGGTTAAGTGTAAGTTAAAGAGGTTTAAGAATGGAAGGTAGGGTTTTCTCAAGGTGTTTCTCATGGTCCAAAGGCTTAATAAGAGAAGAAAAAGAAGGGTCCTCACATAATTCAAAAGTTGAGGTACTTACCTCTATATCTTCCTTTATTCCCTTATTTCCTTCCTTTACTATAGCTGTCTTTGCAAAATCGAGTGTCCCTTATTCTTCTTTGAACACTTCTTTAGCGCATTCCTCAATAATATCAATCTTTAAGCATTGCTCATCCTCCATTGACTTTTTTATGGCTTTGTACATGTTGAAAACTACTTCCTCATCTCCCATTTACGAGGTAAGTGTTCCTTCTCTAACATCAACTAAGGCACCTTCAGTTGTTAGGAAGGGTCATCCTAAGAGTAAAGGCATCTCTATATCTACTTCCATATCAAGAACCACAAAATCCACTAGGATTATGAACTTGTCTACTTTTGATGAGTACATCCTTCACCATCCTTTTTAGATAAATGATGGAGCAATCTGCTAGTTGAAGAGAAAATTTGGTATAGGCTTCATCTCACCAATACCTAGTTTTTCAAAAATAGAAAAATAAATTAGATTTCTGCTAGAACCTAGATCACAAAGGGCTTTTTCAAAAGAAACATGACCAATATCATAAGGAATAGAGAAATTCCCTAAATTTCTTAGTTTTAGAGGTAACTTCTTAAGGAGGATTGCACTACACTCCTCGGTCAAAGTAACTCTTTCACATTCCTTCAAATTATTTTCTTTGAAAGTACATCCTTTATAAACTTTGCATACTTTGGCATTTGGGCAAACACTTCCATAAATGGTATGTCGATTAGGATCTTTTTGAGTGTATCCAATAATTTTGCAAATTGCTTATCCATCGAGTTTTTCTTAAGTCTTAAAAGGAAAAGAACAAAAGGTACATATGGTTTGGCCTTCTCTCTAGGCATGTCCTTTTTTACTAGATCCACTTATTTATCTACCATTTGTTGAAGTTCCTTACCACTCATTAAAGTGATGGCTTTTACTTAATCTTTTGGGTTGGTTTCAAAATTGTTGGGTAAGGTACATTGAGATTTAGAACTAAAAGCATTAGTTATTTATCCCACTTGGTTCTCAAGCTTATGTTTAGAAGATGCATGATTTTTGTTTGCTTGGTCCATTTTCACCTTAAGCTTTCTCATTTTCTCTTCATGTTGTTCAAACTTTGTGTTATTTGAGGTTATGAAATTCTCCAATATGTTTTCTAAGCTTAATTTCTTTTCTTGAAGTTGGTAATTTGGTGGTAGAGGTGGTGGTGGTTGAAACTAGTTAATGGTCCTTAGTTTTTAGTGTTTAGGGAGTTATTATTGGACCAAGAGAAGTTTGGGTGATTATGCCAACCCAAATTATAGGTAATAAAATATGGGTTATTAGGTTGACAATTAAAGTTTCCCACATAATGCACTTGCTCTTGGGCAAAAGGATTTCTCACTTGGCAATCTACACCTCTTATGCTTGCTCTTTCCATAAAAGTCACACATAACCTGGAAGAAAGGAGAAGCTATTGTATTTTAATTGAAAGCACCCAATTGTTTGTATAAGGATGATACTTGAGATTGTAAGGTTTGGAATGCATCCATATTTTAGATTTCCATTACTTTCTTTGAAAATGTCTATCATGAGCTTGGGAGTTGTTGCTTGGCATTGTCTCAATCAAGTCATAGGCTTTATCTATTATTTTATCCAATAAAGATCCCCCAGCTACTAAATCTATAATGATTTTGATTTGCTCAAAGAATCTATTATAGAAGGTTTACATTATTGACCACTTTGGAATTTGATGGTTTGGGCATTTCCTTAAAACCTCCTTGAATCTTTCCCAAGCTTTATTCAAAGTTTCCCCATCTAATTGTTTAAAAGTAGTTATTTTGTTTCTAAGTCTAGCTATCTTTGAGGGAGAAAAATATTTATTAAGAAAGGCTTAAAGATAGTTATTTCCAAGTAGTGATACTTTCAAGTTCCAAACCTTAGCCTTATCTTTTAGAGTGAATGTTAAAAGGCACAATCTTACTACATTTGCAAACATTCCATTATCCTAAAAGGTGTCATAAATCTTCAAGAAATTTGCTACATGAGCATTAGGATCTTCATGATAGAGGCCATGGAATTGGAGAGTGTTGGAAAGCATTTTAATGAATGTTGGCTTGACCTTAGAATTAGTAGCATTGATGGCCAATTTAGTGATAGTCGATTGCAATCCTTCAAGAGGTGTTGTGGTGAAATCCTTCAGAGACTGGTCTCCTTGATATGCCATCTTTTGAAGTTGTTGTTCTCGTCTTCTTCGATTTAGGGTACATTAAATTTTTGGATCGGGAGGAAGTAAAGCTTCTTCATTTTTTAGAGTTTGAGTTGTAGTTGTGCACCTAAAACAAAGAGACAAGAAATAATGGTTTAAAATAGAAAATAAAATTTTAGTGTAATAGATAAATAATAACTTAGTATTAAAGCCATCGATCTCTAGCAATGTCGCCATAAACTTGATAACGGTTGTGTGCTTTATATAAAAACCCTTAAGCTACAAGTACATAGGGCAGAAGTAATAAAGTGTACTTGTGAGTATGGAAATCATTCACATAAAGATCGAGTTTAAATACTAAGTATCTTGCATGTTATATTATCTATAAAATTAATAAATGATGACAATTAAAATTTCAATTAAAAAAAGTAAATTAAGCACTAATAGTAGTGAGAGAAAATCATTGGATGAGAATGGCAACTTCACTAGGTGACCTTCAAATGAGTTTCTAATCTTTACTTAATTGGTTCATGCATCAAGCACTGTTTTTGAGTCACTATGGTGATCAATTAATAATCCGTCTTGAGTAGAAATTGACATATGAGAGCATGTTAAGCTAAAGGTTCCTATAGTGAAAAGCTAAACATCATGCAATTATCTTGCAAAGTAAGATTTTGGGGATAATAATGGTTTGTTAAGGTTTCTCAACTAAATAACAAAACAAGAGAATTGTTAAAAAGATCCATTTTATGAAAAACACATCTCTATTGTCAATTCATGGAACTAAGATGATTAATGGCTAGTTAATGAAACATATAGCACTCAAGAACTGCTAGCACATATAATGATTAAAACCAAAATGACTAGAATAAGAACTAAAATAAATCACACAAGATCTATGTATGACCCTAGCCTAAAGAAATTTAGTTCATAATGAGAAAGAAAAAAAAAAGAAAATATTCAAATCAACCCTAAAAATAGCTATGAATTTTTTTTGATTTCTTTGATTACTTGCACCTTTTCTCTCTTTAACTTTTTTAAAATCCCTTTGAACATTATTCTTTTCCTTAGGTTAATCATTCATGCCTTAATTTTGGCTAATTTTCCTCCTTAAATGGTGCTCTAACCATGCTTTTGAAAGAGGAAGCTTGAATGTCTTCAAAAGGAAAAGAGTCCATAAAGATCTTGCTTGTATTTTTTACTTTAAAGAGGCACACGACCGTGTGCTTGTCAAAGCATAGTCATGCATTTCTACAATTTCCCTTTTATTGTGATAACTCTACAAACCGCATAAGTGTGCCTTAAGACTGTACGCCTTGCTTCTCTTATACCTTTCTGATTTGTTGAGGTATACAGTTGTGCACCTAAACCACATGGCCATGTGTTGCTCTTTTTTCTCTTAGTCTTTATTTTTCTTCACTTTTCACCTGTAAACACCAATTTACATCCACTAGGTTTATTGATATGCAAAATTCATTGGTAATGCATGTATTTTAGGGGGGAATAAGTTATAAAAATGTGAGAAATATTTAGTAAACACCAATTCTTTAAGAGCTGTAGGGGAATAAGAAAAGCCATAAGAAGGCTAGTTTGGACTTTTCTAAGGAGGTAACATAATGGAAATATCAAAAAACCAAATAAATACTCTTACCATTTATCTAACCATGATGAATCAAGAGGTCATAGACATTTTAAATTTCTCCCTTTCATGTTCATCCACGATCAAGCATATAAAGCAAAAGAATAAAGCAAATAAGTCAAAAAAGTGCAAAATACACAAGCTAAATTAATCATATTTATTGATCATTGCCTCAAAGCTGAGGAATTAGGGTCATAAGTCTTTGTAACCTACCTTATCTTGGCTATAAAAGGAGCACAAAACCATAAAAGAACCAAGAAAATCATAAGAAATTGATACAAGGCAAACTATTGTAAACAGTACTGTGAGTAGTACTAGAGGGCGTTACAAACCACATAATGGTCTATATAGAATGCTACTCATCTGTACAACCCACTGGGTCTGCTGAAACTAGAAAAAAAAAAACAAAAAGAAGAAGTGAAGGGATAAGAAGAGGGGTAGAGGGAAAAGTCCTTCGATGCTCTAAATGTTTTCATATGCCTTCAGAGGCACTTTGGTGTTAGAATTATCTCTTAATGTATGGGAAAAGTAGGCTAAAAGTAAGTGCATATCTTTTTTTTTTGCCTTAAATCTTTTAGGTATGTATTGGGTATTTGTGTTTTCTATTTTGGTTAGGTGTTCTAAAGGTTTAAAAGGTAATTTTGGTAGAGTTTGGTTAGGGAAAATTGGCCTATTCTCTCTCTTCTAAGGAAGGGTTATTTATAGAGGGGAAAAAAGGTGCAACTAAACCTAATGGCTCATATTGCATTTGATCTCTTCTTTCCCACATTCTCTAATGACAAGATCAATGAATATTTTAGAGTTTAGAGTTTGAAAGTTGTCTGTGCAGCCTTATTATTATATGTATAACACTTTATTTAGTTGTATAACCCTTTTATGCCTGATAGGTCATTATTCTAGGATCTTTCAACTTTTGAACTTTAGTGGTTTGTCTATATAAACATTTAAGTTGGTTGTACAATCATCTAAATTGGCTATACAAACCTTTTTTGAAACTCCAAATTGGGCTTTTAGGCCTAGCCTTTTGTGGGGTGGGTTTAGTTCAAGATTTGTCTAAGCTTTTGCCACTTTCTTATGCACTATTTCCCTTTTAGACAAGAATTCAAGTAGTTTCCCATCATTGGGCTCACATCCTCAGGACGCAAAATATAGTGCTCACACTTGTTCTACAAAAAACCATATTGTAGTAATTTATTACATGAAGAGAATGTGGGTGAACCCAAATAAAGTTCATGTCCATGAACTATTGCCACACTAAAATGAGATTGAACCACAATAATGTTCTCCCTCCTTATGTTAAAACTAAAAGAAAGAAAGAATTTTTCATAGTTAATAAGTTGACCCGAAGGTAGCCTCATACATAAATAGACAAGCCTTCAAGTGTGCATAATCAATGGCGAATGTCCTATAAAAAGTAAGGTTGTCATCAATAAAAAACAAATTTGAGATAGTAGGGCTAGTATGGTAAATTTTGACACCATGGATGTGGACTCGAGCAACAGATTGAGTTATTAGAGAGGATAGACCCTAAGCATAGAGAAAAGACAAATATGGTACCAAAGGGTCGCCTTATCGCATTCATCAGAAAGGATTACCAATCCTACAACCTCTTTGTTTATTACAAAAGAGTGGAAATAAACCTGACACATTGCATAAATAAGGAGACACACAATAAATGGAAACCCATCTCTAACAAAATCTACTCGAAGAAAGTCCACTTAACCTTATCATAAGCCTCTCATGTTTAACTTCAAAACTAAATACCCTTTATACCTACTCTTGTGCTAACAAAACCAATGGTTCTCAAAACCCAAAATAACATTATTTATAATTAGTCTATCCAACATAAATGCATAATGGGCTTTATCTGCCACCTGACTAAGAATGGCCCGAAATCGATTTGTAAGAACCAAAGAGACAATTTTATAAATTACATTACATAGAATGATCGAGCAAGAATCCTTAATGTACCAGGGTTCTTAGATCTTTAGAGTTCAAGTAATGAAAGTTTTGTTCTAATTCCTTGACTCCCCGTCATTGTTAAGAATATTCAAACTGCCCTGCATGACATCTTGATCCACTATGTACTAGAATTCATAAAAAAAAAAGTCAACATGTCATTTGGCTCGAGACCATTGGAATAAAAAAAGGCCCTCCTAACATCATCTGCAGTAAAAAAGGAAGTCATTCATTGAATCAAACGCTTGTGAAGGCACCAAACAAAACACCTAAGCCAACGCCTTAATCGTAGGATTAATAGAAAAAAATATTCATACAACCCCATTAAAGCCCGTACACCAGTCACTTGATTCATCCCAAAGCCATGAGAAAGTATTCATTTTCCTTTTATGAGAGGCCTATTGATGGAAGAACCTAGAATTCCTATCACCATCACTCAACCATGTAACCTAAGAGTGTTGCTCCTAATAAATTTACTATTTACAATGGAGTTTTTATAGCCTACAATCCATGCACTTAATATTACCCATTGTCGAGCCATCACAAACACCTTATTTATACTATTTAATACATCATCTTATTATAAAATGTTTTAGGACCTAACCTGCTAAGTGCTAATGCACAAGCCTTAATACTATCTGCAATAGATATGCGATTACCTAACTAAGCTAACAATGTTCACATATTCCTCTTCAGATACCTAAATCTCCTCAGAATGAAACCTACTTTTGACCTTGTCGTACCCTTACTATGTAAATAGACATTAGTACCTTGTTGAACAATTCTAATCACTTAATGATCATAATGATAAAGTCAAAATTATATGCACGAGCATTAAGGAACAAAGTTTCATTTAATGTTGGATAAAATAGTTGAGATGACACCAAATGGAATTGGATTACCTATACTAATTCTACTAAGTAAATTGAAGACCTGTAAGAGGGACCTTATGAAGCCCATAGTAATTAATGGCATTATTGAATATTGCTAAGGTAGTAAAAGGTTTTGTCCTTCCCCTTTGATTTTCACTGAAAATTAAAACCTCATTAAAATCCCTATCCAAAAACCAAGATAAAGAGCTTAGATCAATTAAGAAACATAGTTTGCATTTAAGAGAAAAGTTGCTAAAAAGATTCATGGCTATCATAAAAACTAATGAACTACCAATACTGATCCTCATGATAAATAATAGCATCAATATGATCAAAGGAGAAAGATTTAATAAAGATGAGAAAGATTTAATAAAGATATGCATCAGATCCTTCAAAAACAAAATAAGCCCATCGCTAACACCTAAGTTATCCACTAGAAACATACTTGTATAATTTAATAGAAATTTAAAATGTTTAAAAGAAAAAGCTTAAACCCTTATATCACAAAGGAACAATATGGCAAGATTTTCTCACAAACTAATTGTTGTAATTCCTTGAATGCCTGGGGGTACCCAAGCCCACAAACATTCCAACGAATGCAACTCATGTTTGGAAATGGGGTTAATGGCTAACATCCATAAAAAAGAGAGATCATTATAGGATACTTTTTCATTCTTTAAACTTCAAAAACTAATCTCAAGAAATTCATTTAACTCCATCTTTGAATGAACACATTTGGTACTAGAGCCCTTAACCTTATCTCTTCAACTATTAAGTTAGTGTTTATAGGACCCGTAATAATAATGATGCTATGGATGGAACATTTTTTTTTATTTGTCTAAGATTTACCATGTAATTTTAGATTAGTTATAATTGGAGCTACAACATCAAGGCCATCTTGATCCTACCCATGCCGAAATGCTCAATAGATAAATTAAGACCTGCATACAACTTTGTTAGAGGAAGTAAAGACAAATCCTTAGTAAAAGACCTATTAACTAACTTGAATCTTTTAATTGTGCCCCTCATTAACCTCCTATCCTACTTGTCCCTTAACCCTATCTTTAGTCAATTTATCCACAAGGTCAATAATAAGTTATCCCATGTTCTTCCCTTCAACATTAGGTTTGCTGACATCCTAGCCTTGAGAATCCTTATTATAGGAATTTCATGTAGCACCTGATTATTTGTGGTCCTTACTAAAATTTGTGTTATGAGGTTTCATCCATGAATCAAAAGGGAGATCATTGACATTTACTCTTCCACCAAAATCAATAATGTTTCAATCCCTATATATATGTTTTAGTCGCTTGCATATGTAAAAATGATTAAGTAAACATTCATAAACTAGAATAATAGCCATAACACACTTTTGGATTGCCTATATTAAAAAGAAAGCCTCATTTGAGTAGGACCTTAAGATGAATTCAAACCCTTAAAAAGTTACCAAAGCACTCCCTTGTAGTACCAGTGTCGACTTATATAATCTCCCCAATTTAAGCACCAAAACTATGAGCAGCATGTACATCTATGTAGTGAATGGGAGCATTGTGAAATTGGACCTAAAAAGTAGTCCTATCGAAATCCAAATCAGTAACTTGTTGATGTTCTATAATTTTTGAAAACACCATGACCCCTTGTTGAGTACCTTATTTCATTTAACTTTTAAAGTAAAGGTAAATATGAAGCAATCTTTAGAAGAAAAAAATTTATTATATTTTCAAATAAGAAAATCATTAAAATACAATTTAATTATTTTAAATTCTATTTAAGTTTCCAAACAGAGTTTGAGTATTTTTAGAGCTTTCTATAAAATTGGAGGTTTAAAAAAATATTTAATAAAATAAATGGATTTTATGAAACTAGAGTGTTTTTTTACTTAACCTATAGTCTAATTAGTGGATTAGGTAGAGGAAAATGAATTATAAAATTCAGTATCCTTTATTTATTCTCGCAAATGGGCAGAGGATGCAATATTTTAATCCATTTGTGTTAGGCTTAATTTATTCATAATATTTTAGTAAATTTTGAGCTTGATTTGATGGAATTCTATAATGAAATTAAGCTATTTTGAGTTCATTTAAGTTATTTCCAACATTTGAATGTTTGGTAGTTGTTTAAGCACTTTATAACAAGATTATAACAAAATAGGTAAGATGTACAACTTCATGGACCAAGTAGGAGTTTCGGATGAATGGAGAATGATAGAAATCTATTGTGGCCATGATAAAAGTCATAGGTTGTAACACTTTTAGCATGCATTTTCTATCATGTTCGTAACATATGCTGAAACCAATGAAGCGATCGACTTGTCTCCTATATTTTAGTTTATGTTTTGGCTAATTTAGAGGAGTATAAAAAGGAAACACTTAGGATTCTTCCTAAAAAGTGAAAAAGGGACCTTTGAGTAGTCAAAAGAGGCAATTTTGAAGGAACAAAATAATTTAAATAAGGCTTCAATTCAAGAGTTTATTAGATCACTTAATAAAGGAAGAAGAAGAAGAGGAAATCTGTCAATCATCAAACTAGTTTGGAGAATTCTATTTCATTCACTTTGTTTCTTATTTCTCTGTTCAAGTTGATGTTTTTACAATCGGATTTGTCTTATTTTATTAGTATGTTAGGCTAGATATTTTATTTAGGACCTTGATGTAACCATGAAAGAGATTAAATGATTTATGATTTTAATGATAATGTTGGGATTTTATTCTTTTATAAGTGAATGATTTTTGAACCTAATACTTATAACTGATTAACCCAATTGCATGATTAGTGTTTCATTTATAAATCAAGAGATTATAAATTGAAATAAACCTAAAATCAATTCTTTTAAGTTAATCGATAAGTAGAGATACCCACTTAACTTATTGTTATTGTTAAAGGATTACTTGATTTAAATGAGTGATTTTATTTTTAGTTCACATTGAGAAATGGTTCTATTAAATAGAATTGCAAAGTGACTACTTAACATAGATGACTTAAACATTATAGAGAGAATAGATAGTTGCAATGCATAATCTAAGTTGTCATTAAGAGAGTAAAGATTTCATGAATTTTTATTGGTGTGATCAAGTATCCTAAGTTGATTGATATAAGGTTTTCTTTCTCATTGTTGTTAGTTTTTTGCCATTGTTATTTAGGCTTATTTATTTTCATTGCAATTGTAGTTGATAGTTAAGATATCAATTTATTGCTTTCTAGATAAAATATAATCATCATATTTTAGTACTTATTCACACTTATCTTTGTTGCTAATGTTTAAGTGTGAATAAATACTAAAAACCTAGTAATTTTTGAGTGGAGATATCATCCCACAAGGATCGAAGCTAAGTGGCAAGTGTTTGTTTCTTATATTATCTAGAAAACAAAAGTAAAGAATTGTTTGAAGTAAAGAAATAAAGGATTATAATTAATTATAGTTAAGGATTAAGTGAATTACTAGGAAACAATCAATGGAAAAAGTTCGCTAAGGGTTCAAATTCACTTGGTAAACCTTTATGGATTTTTGTCTTCATCTAATTGGTTCATTCATCTAGTGCTACCGAAGTTCCTAAGATTGTTAATTAATCAAGTATTAATTAACATACAATACATGTTAGGATAAAAGTGTTCTAATAAAATAGCTAAATATCATGTGATTGTTGAATAACACAAGACTTTAATTATAATACTAACTTATTAAGGTCTCTCAACATATAATAGATTAAGGGAATTATTAGAGTTCCATTTTGAGAAAGACATCTCTAAATAGTCAATTCATAAAACCAAGTATGATTAATGGCCATTTAATCAATAACATTAAGCACACAATAATTGCTTACACAAGGATGAACAATAACCCAAAAGACTTATATTAAAAAACCATAAGTTATTATGCAAGATCCATTTATATCCTTAGTTATGATTAATTTAGTTTATAGTAAAGAAAAGAAAAGAAGAAATAATCAAACTATCAATGGTTGAAGTCGTGGACTTCTTCTTTAGATCCTTGATTGATTACACCTTTTTGCTCTTCAAGCTCCTTACCTTTCTCCTCTTGATTTCTTTTTAGCTTCTTAATTTTTTATTTGTTTTTCTTGTTTTGATTTTTTTAGTGTTTTTAGAATTTTTTTTAGTGTTTTTAAAAGACTATGGATGATGAAATTCATGCCTTTTGATATCCTTTTATAGTTTCTTTAATGCTTTAACTTATTAGGAACTCTTGAAAGTTGGAAAAAGTAACAATTGTAAATTAAACAGGAAATAAAAAACTATCGATGTAGTGTTACATGGCTAAGTAGACAAATGCATGATCGTGTATAACTACGATTCCATTTTGATTCCATTTGTAATTCCTTTTTACATGGCCATGCTCATCATGCTATGTGACCATGTAACTTTTGACATGGTTGTAGAGATTTCTTGCATAGGTGTGCTCATAGATCATGACTCCTTTTACCTCCTATTAATGTTGTGCTTCTAGCCATATGAGTGCTTATGTCACCTTGCTCATGCTTACATGGCCATGTAGATGTGATGTGTACTTTGAACACAACTACTATATCTTTACATAGTTGTGCATCTGGCCATGTAAATCATGCCTTCAAGGAGTCCATGACTATGAAATAATTTACATGGTCATATAAATCACTATTTTAACCCCTTAAGCTTCTTTCTTCTTCTTTTGACCTATAAATCATAAAATCACTTCATAAGATCTTTGTTTTTATGATAAATTCAATTAAAAAACACTAAGACTTAAAGGAAGTTGAACTACTAAATATATGAACACGTGCACTAGACAAATTCCCCTATACTTAAACTCTCACTTGTCCTCAAGTAAGAACTAATCCCAACTAGTAAAATTCAATAATCTAAATGATCAAGATCAAGTTCCAAGGCCTTAAGAAGAAGTTTATCTCAGCGATAATCAACTTTTTCCTCAAATAAGAAAAATATACTTATAACAACAAGATTTTTACTAACACACCTTACTTATAATCAACTATCATAGTAAAGTATAGGTGTGTATTGGCAACATATTTCATTTAAAATTTCAATCTCTAATTATACATAACCAAAACAAGATTCTATTTTAACTTCTTATAAGTCACACATGACCATAGACAACACTATCTCATTTTCTCCACTAATGTAGATCTTAACAATCTAAGGATCATAAAGCTTTGTAAAGCTTATAATGTAAGGTTAAGGTTAAGGCTATCAAAAAGTGGTCAAGCTTAAAAAACCTTAGTGCATTAATTACTTCAAATGAAAAAATTATTTTATATTTTAACCTCTTTAAATATAAGATAATTTTGTTAAGACATGAGTTATATCATTCATGCAATTTATATTTAAAGCAATTAATGTACTTATCTTATTCATTCCTTGCAAGATTTTCAAACACATCCATTCATATGCATATTTTTTGCAACATGGTGGCTATTAATCTTTCTTTATTGATTTTATTTTATTTTCTTTCTTTTGCTTTTTCATTAACTTGTCACCCTGAAACTTGAATCAAACTTTATGCTCATAATTTTTCATATATGGTTTTTCATCAACTTTATGCTCATAATTTTTCAAACACATCCATTCATGTGCATAATTTTTCATATATGCCTTTTCTTACAATTTATGTAACTATGCACATTGGTAATAAATTACATCATAATATAACCATATCCTAACTCTATTCTTTTGATAGGTAAGGTTAAAACTTATCTAGGCTATAAGGTTATAATGAGGGTTATGGGTTAAAAAAAGAAAAAAGCTAATTATACTTATAAATTAGTATATACTAAAGCTCAAAAAGGGTAGCAAGGGTGTATATATATATATATATATATATATATATATATATATATATATATATATATATATATATATATATATATCTTATGGATATGGTTAAATGAGTGGCCAAGGAATGCCTCATCACCCTAGGATGGCTAAGTCATTCAAAAAGTGATTTAGTATGTTCTAGCATTGCAAAAGTGCTTATTTACCTAAGTCATGCATAATTATCAATTTTAACCTCAAAATCCATATTTTACCAAGATGTGGTCAAATGGTTTTATTGTGATAATTGACTATAAATTCAGCATATTAATCAAGACCAAGTTATTACTGTAAACACATCTTACTTAATTGATTGAAATCGGTTATCATATTCCTTATCAAATGTTCACCTTTGGATTAAGGGAACTATTCCTAAACCATTTGAAATTATTAAATTTTATCATGCTATGCATAAATAATTAATAAAATTTTAGCATATGAAGTTCTCAATTAAATTCCCCAAATTTAAAACTATCATTATCCCCAATGATATTAAAATTATAAAGGTAAAAAGAGTGCAAAGGGACTTCCCTTGAATGGAACAACATAAAATTGGTAAGAAGAAAGCTGCAAAAGAAGGAAAAGTTGTTAAAAGGGAAGTGCAAAAGCTTGAAGCTTTGAACTAGCCAAGGAAATTCAATACTTGCATAAGAGAAAAGATAACATAAGTTCAAACATCAAACATAAAATCACACATCAAACATAAGATCACTAGTATAAATGATAAATAATGAAAAAAATATAAGAATAATAGAAAACATCATCAAAGAAGTAAATTGCTCATAATCACATATAAATTGCTCATGGATGGTGGTGGTCATGTACTAAAAGACCTCACATTAAGTTGAGGAGCATCCTCCTTACTACCTTCCTCTTTATCTTCTTCATACCTCTCCTCATCTTCTACATCTTTTAGTTCATATCCCATCTCCTTGTGTTTGATCAATTCCATCCAAAGCATAATGTCTTAAGACACTAAATTTAGTCTTTTTCTAATAGTGAGTTAATGGTTGTTGGAATCAAACACATCTAAATGTTAGGTAATTAATGTCACAAACCCCCCATATAGATGCAATCGATTCTAGGAGTAGACACATGCCAAATCCTTCAGTGTGTAAAATGGAGTGTTAATAGCTTCTCCCTTATCCAGTCTCCATAAAAATAAAAGTTTATTTTAGCTCATATTATCGTTACTTTCACCCTACCCTATAATTGAAAATGTCATAAAATCATAAAGATATTTCAAGGTATATGTGTCAATTTTAGTGATTTTACTCATGCGAACTTTGTAAGTTATTCTACCCCTCAAGGATTTCTAAGCTTTAACTGAATCAAAAGTAGATGGAATGAATTTCAATCCATCATTATGCAAGCTAAATATTTAAGAAATGGTGTCAAGGTCAATATGATATTATATGTTACCTAATTAGAAGTCAATGTGACAAATTTCATAAGTACCTTTGAATGTGTTCTCAACATATAATGTACTAAAAAATTCCAAAGGTAAGCTCCTTGTATGATAGAGAAGTAAAGTTAACAAATCTAAGCTGCCTTATTGCACTAACATAGTCCATAACATCTTCTAGGAGCTTCGTAGATTATACAACAATTTTGTCAAAGAATTTCATTTGTCTAAAGGAAATTTGGATAGTATGACATACCTTTATTTATCTTCTTGTGAAGCAAATACCGGTTCCCTACGTTGCTTATTAGGTAGTTATCCCATATTGGTGGTTAGTGGTGTGTTAGACTTATTTTGACATGATTAGAGCTAATGGTGAAGGATTTAGAAAGCATTAATCAAAATTGTGGGCAAGATTTTAAGGGGAAAGCCCGATTTAGAGAAGAGAAAGTTCATGTACATTGAGTTTTGGTGTTTTGAATAAAGAAAATTAAAAGTGGTATGCTTTTAAATTGGAGAAATCGAGTTTAAATAATTGAGTTTTAAAGGTACACAATTGTGCACATAGACATGTAATGGGTTATATAGCTATAGGGTGGGATTCATGGTTGTGCTCTTCATGGGTTAGAGCTTGTTTCTCATTTTATTTCATAACACATCTGTAACATCCCTATCCACATTCATTGGCATTATCACATGAACATATTCATTGCGCAAATGATATGAAATCCTACATGAACATATGCATTAGATAAATGATCATTTAGTCATGCGATTTGTAAAAGCATGACAATGACACTTGCACCGTTATATTTGGGACACTTGAACATATATGTAGTGTTTGTATAGGTACATGGAAAATTGTCTTATGTTATGTGAATGTTATAACATCATAAATAATGGTATTATAGAACTTATTTAAGATTATAAGGAGCACATAGGGATTGAGAGATGGATGGAGGTGCTTAAGGAGTGAAGAAGAGGGACTAAAAGAGAAAAAGTGAACTTCCAACCAATGGAAATGAAGCACCATGATTTTATATTATTATAATAAGTTTACATCTGCTAATTAGGGTCAGATTTTAAGGAAAAAAATGTGGGTTATACCAGAAACAAAGAGAGAGCAAAGGAAGAAGAAGAAGAAGAAGAAGAAGAAGAAGAAGAAGAAGAAGA
>CATIWR010430392.1:0-24363 GCA_949677035.1 Omphalea diandra | reverse complement strand
TAAGTACCTAACCAAATCAAGCTTCAAAACCACTTCCACTGAATATGACTAAAAGTAATGCCTCAAATTTTTTTTTTACCAGACTAGTGCTAGATGGGTTTTCTCCACTTGATTATACTTCTCCTCATAAGATATGCACTTATTGCTAAGGTAATATATTGTGTGCCCACTCCTCAGTTCTCTTGCTTAAGCTAGCATAACACCTATTGAACTATCTTCCACTATTAAATACAAATTTAGTGGCTTTCCAGGCCTCGGTGGCTTCAATACTGGTGGGTCAGTCATATAATCTTTTATTTTCTGGAAGGCTTTTTGACATTTTTCATTCCACTCCACCAATTGATCCTCCCTTAGTAATATGAAAATGGGTTCACATATGAGGGTCAATCTCGCTATGAATCAATTGATGTATTATAAAGACTCAAGAAACCTTATATTTCCTTTTCTATCTTATATACGGGCATGTCTTAAATTGCCTCAATAACTTTCTTACTGATCACATGTTTGAAGAACTTACTAAAGGTAACTCTAAACACATATTTCTTTGGATTTAGCCTCAAATTGTACTCGTTGACTCTTTTGAAGAATTTTTCTAGAGCTTCAAAATGCCTTTCTGTTGTTTTCGACTTCACCATCATGTCATCCATGTACACCTCCACTTCCATATAAAGTAAGTCATAGAATAAGGTTGCCACCATTCACTGGTACATCACTCCCATGTTTTTTAACCCAAACGTCATCACCTTATAATAGTATGTCCCCTATTATATGATGAATGTTGTCTTTATCTTGTCTGTGATGGCCATGAGAATTTGGTTGTACCTAAAGGACTCATCCATGAAGTAATATATAACACACGTTGTGACACTATTAACCAATGCGTCAATGTAGGGCAAAGGGAAATCATCCTTTTGGCATGCTTTGTTCAAATCCCTGTAATTAATACATATCCTTACTCTTCCGCCCTTCTTTGGTACCAACACTATGTTTGCTCACCACATTAGGTAGTTTACTACCTCTAAAAACTTGGCATTCAACTATTTTACTACTTCTTCCTTGACTAATTGGGCCCACTTGGGTCTAATCCTTTATAGTTTCTATTTCACTGGCCTCTTATGTGGATAGGTTAGAATTCTGCATTTCACAATTTATTTATCAACCCCTGCCATGTCTTCATATGTCCAGGCAAAAAATCCTCTGATATTTCTTGAGTAACTACTCAAACTTCCTTCGCTCCTCTAATGTGATGTCATTAACAATGAGCAAGATTTTTAGATTTCCATTTATGTCAAGATTAAATGCAATGGTTTACATAAAATTAATATTAAATATACTCATTAAATAATGCATGCTATGCATACTACCATCAGAAAACACATCACACAAGTAAGCGAACCCATCATTCATTTCCTTGAACTTAGAAAGAAATGCATCATTATCCTCAAAGGGACTAGAAATAAGAACATTGGTGATGGCAAGAAAGTCTTCTTCATTTGTGTAATTAGTTAGAGTCTCTTTGGCTTGAGGCTTTTCCTTTTCTACAACTTTTGTTTTATTAATTAAACCTTTAAGATCAACATTCTACACAAGATTTGTCTCTTCCCCTTTTTCTGGGCTAATGATGGCCTTGACAACTCCCTTAAAACTCTATTTGATTCGATCATCCCTTAGCTCAATCTTCAAAAAGTTTGCACAAAGTGTTACACCATTTATCTAGGTAGGCTCCATTTTTGCTATAGAGTTCTTCATTTTTTCTCCATTTAATTTCTTAATAGATTTCACAATCATGCTCTCAATATCCTGCAACTTTATCCTAGTGTGAATGGCTTCAGTAAACTTGCACAACTCATTGTACTCTCATTCTGGGCCCACAAAGCATGTGCTCTACTTTGTTAAGTCAGACTCCTTGCATGATCTTCCTCGATGACCCAAAAATTATGATCCAATAGGTATTGCCTTACCTATTCATCAGTGATCTTTTTCTTATCCTTCCATGACCATATAGACTAAGGATTGTAGAGAACCATAAACTGGCCTTATTCTTGATCATTCCTTAGCTTCGCAATTTATTTCCCTTTTTTCTTCTTCTTCCCTTCTTCTTTTTTATATGATTCTTGATAATTTTTGATATCCTAGTTCACCAACATCCAGCTAGAAGAAAGACTTCTCAAGTTTGTCTACATCCTTACTCAATAACTTTTCCTTCTCAGTCATCTCCAGCTTGAACTTTTTAGCAGCCACCCCCTTCTTGCACAAAGAAATCTAATGGTGGTCTATATGAGTCCCTTACTCCTAGCTTCAACTCCTCACCATAATACCTTAACCCTTTTCCTAGTAGTCTGAGTGGGGATCTCTAGAAACTCTAATATGCTAGTAGAATTTTCCCTAACCCCTTCTTAGAAGGAAGTTCATATTCTTCATAATTCCTATCACCTTTGGATCAACCCATTTATCAATGACTCCATCAACCTGAAACCTTTAGAGATATGGAATAACCACACTCAAATTTGACACATTCTCCTCCACCTCAGCATAGATGGTCACAATCTCTCCTTTGTAAGGAATCTTAACTTTTTGGTGAACAATGGAAGGCACACCACCGAGAGGATGATACCATGGCCTCCATCGAAAAAGCGAGAAACTAATAAAAATGTCTAAGACTATGAACCCACTATGGCCTCTACTACTCATGTTATTACCATAGTCTTCAAGATGCCTACAGTCAGCCTTCTACTATCATCATAGGCCTAAATGACACTATCATAAGCCTTCAAGTCCTTCTCAGACAAACCAAACTTATGCAATAACTTAGCTAGGAAAATGTTAATCCTAAATCCATCATCAACCATTATGCATAGTGTGTCTCCTCTTTACCTCAACATGGATGAATAAGGCCAAGTTGTGATCCCTTCCCTTTAATGACAATTCTTCATCTAAAAAAATGATTTTACCCTTGTGAATCACCAATGTAACAATAACTTTTGGTGTGGCTTCACGAAAAATGATTAGCTTGGATAAAGTTTCTACCATAGCCTTCTTATGCTTCTGAGAAGCGATAAGTAACTCTCACACACTGGTCTAGGTAGGCATCTTCTTCAACTACTTCATTATGGGGTTGTCTTCCTTTTTCTCCCTCGTAATTAATTCATTTGTCCTTAAAAGCTTATCTATCAAGATAGTATTTCCTGTTATGTGTCACATGACTCACCTATTTCATCTTCTTCTATTCATCAGTCTCCTTTTATAACCAGATAACTCTTTCCCTTTGTTCCTTCTTAACCAACTCATTTGAGCTTTCCCATATATTGATAGTGTAAACAACTAGGGCCTTATTCATAACTTGCTCGATAGTGGCAATAATGACTTCCTTAGGAATTTTAGAATCTATCATGAAAGTCCCTTGATTTAGGGGAGGGACATTATGGTAGTTTGGGATAGGGTTCCATCTTATGGTAGGTCTTCCTTAATTTAGTGAGATGATCATCTTGTTATCAATAATATCTTGGACCTCATGCCTCAATCTATAGCAATTATCAGTATTATGACCAATTCCTTTATGAAAAGTATAGTGAGCATAAGCATCATATCCTCTAAGTAGCATACTATGAGGTGGTCTCAATGCTAAAGGCTTCAACACTCCTTTCTCATGCAACCTTTGAAATGCCTTAGACAAAGGCATCCCTAAATCTGCAAACTGTCATGACATTTTCAGTGCATTAATGTCAACTGTCTTGTTCCCCTCAGTTTCAGGCTGAGACTGAGCTCTTTTTCTTCCCCCATATTGTTTTCTTATCTCAGATTCTAACTCCTCGACTTACAAACTTGCCTTTTGAAGGTCTTTAAAGTTTCTAACCAACATTCCTCTGATTCTAGTGTTGATGCTAGGCAAACCCCTTTTATAATCATTCTCACATGTTCTCTCTTTATAGGACTTGTGATTGCCTTTAAAACTATCTTCTTCCACCTTCGGATGTAATCATTGAATCTCTCACTAGCCATTTGCTTCAAAGATTCTAAATTTTGTAGTGTGACCTATATATTTGAATTACATTCATAGTGCTTCTCAAAAGCTTCATTCAACTCCGTCCAGTCTTCCCTAACAGTCTTTGTTTGATTAAAGTGCTAGGTTTTAGTAGACCCTTCTAATGAAAATTTAAAAAGCTCTAGTATAGTGTCCGTTAGGACTCTAGATGTCTTCATAATTAACACATATGAATGCATATGGTTATTTGCATTCTAAGTTCATATGAACTAAGGCAGTTTTGCTATGTAAAAATTAGCTAGTAGCTTCTCAGGTCTGTAAGCAAGCAATTCCTCAATGTTTTATTTCTTTCACTAAACCCCTAGCACCTAAAACTTTTTATATCTTCTCTAATTGTTTAGCAAAGGTATCAAACCAAGTACTTGCCTTCTCACTTTCTAGGAGATTGTCTGAAATGGCAATCATACTTCCCACTTCTTTAGCAAACTTGCTTTTAAGGTATTCTTTCATCCTAGGCAAATTATTATTAATAACCACAAGTTAGAGCGCTTTCATTAGTGTCTTCCCTTTGTTAGTCTGATTGGCAAAAATCTCATTTTTTTTCAAAATTTCAATGATACGTTTGTTTACCTTCTCAGTAATCCTTTCTTCTATCTTGCAATTGAAATCAACCATCATTCTATCCCAGACCTTTGGCGGTATGGTTGGCTTCATGATTAGGTAGAGTTTTTTACTTGAATTTGGAGTCTTTCTTTTCCTAACAAATCAATTGCCCCTTCTCTTCTATAAGGCTTTAGATGGAGCTATGATGGCTGCAAGACTATCAATATGATGCATGAGTAAGTAATCAATGCACATATGCATGATATACACAAGTCATTTTACAAAAGATTCTTCCAACATTATTCCTACCACACATGAGGTCTAGTGGCTCTTTCCTAGGTGGAGTCCCATTCTTATACCATCATGAGGTAAAGAATGTGCAGGGTCGCTTTAAACCAATAGAAGTCAGGGCCTTGAAAGAACATATACACAAAGATACAAAAAGAAGAATTCTTTACATCATATGAAGGAATGCGTATAAACGAAGAGCATAATCCTTTTAAGGATGAAGATATGTAAATATAAAATATTTACATAGCAAGGAAGGCGACATACATAAGTGTTTACATGTAGGGAATAATTACATCAATGGGTCAGGGGACACACATAAGTATTTAGATGTAAGGAATAATTGCATCAAAGGGGCAGTGTAACATTTATGTTTATATTAAGGATACCTAACCATGTTCTTTAAGGACACTATCTCCCCTTTAAATAATGTAAACAAGAGGGGTATGGTATTTAAAGGCATTATTGGCTCTTATATGCGCCTAGTAGTTTAAAGGGTTGTTGTCATAGATGGCTCCTATAAGCTTGGGGAGGGGGGATTGTCATGATCCTCTATATGATATACATGAAGGTACTACACTCATGACTGATGAATCCTCCTTACAATCTCCTAAGCCCGAATAGAGCTCAGGTCTCAAGTTTGGAGAACCATCAGTTTGTCTAAGGGTACCTAGTGCTCATGGTGAAGCATAAAGACTACATGAATGTAAAAGGACTACTTAATAACAAGGGTAAAATATTAAAAGTGAATCAGAGATTAAATGTGAAGTCAATTTTGGTTCCCTAAAGGAGTCACCACTATGAGCGCCTCAGGCTTTGCCTAAACTAGTAGAATCTTGCTTGTAACTCTATCTTTTTATCAATCATTGAAGGATTAAAAGGATGAGGGTCTTCCCTTGGTAATAACCCTTAATAATGGCATGTAATTGGATCATCAGGGGGTCCTTTTAGGCCTTGTTCAATTACAAAGTTCTTAGTCCAAAATGGTAGTCAACGAGGGACCAAAAGTGAGACGATACATTGGTACTATCCCTTGGAAATTTGGAGTCACTAGCCAACTTTGGTCGTGATAAGAATTTTGGGAAGACAAAATCTAAACCAAATCTAAGTCAATTAGAAGTATAATTTCTACTCCACCCCATTAGATACCAAATTTAGAAATTGGGTACGGCTTAGGGAAGAGGTTAAGCACCCTTAAACTACCTAGATATTGTGATCTGGCCTTCGGACATCTTTGGTTCACTTTTAACATTTTAGTTAAGTTATTGATTAGTCCAATTATTGCCCTTATGCATACATCTAAACACGATTCAATTCGATAAACCAAGTCTTCAACCCAGAAGGGGAGAGGGATCATGCTTCATGGTATAGAGTCTTCACATACATTATCATCCATCCATATGCATAATCACCTATAATAGGAAAGTGGTCTTATGACATCACATAAGGTTTTCACATCATTATGATCCATCCACATAAAGTGTAACCATGCATAATCATATAATCACATAATCCCTATGTAAAAGTGGTTAAGACCAAGTTTATGGTCTAATCCCAAGTAACCACCTACACCCAAAATAAGAAATAAGTTAGCAATCGGTCAAGCTAAGAATAAATAAGTAAAGAGAATACAAAGTGAGTAAAGATAAGTAAACAAGATATAAGGTTGTCACCATACCCTAATTCCATAGTTAAGGTACTTAACATGTGAAGGAACCTAACCTGTGACTAAGTCTATGGTCATCACATTTCACTATCACAAACTAAAATATACAACTTACAATACACATGTACAGATGCGTGAATCATGGATAAAAGAAAGGGAATGAACACAAACACACAATGTTAAGCATTTGAAAGGCATTAGACAACTTAGAGTCAAGATTCACCAAATGAGGTCTTAGGGTTGTTGAACCCTCCCTCATCTTGCTAGCTGGAACATTTAGGGCAAAACCTAACATGCTATAAGTTAGAATGCCCACATGAAAATAGGAAATCAAAGAATAAAAAATACTATTCACATAACTAAAACATGAACTTCAACCTTAAGAAGGCTATCAAGGTCAAGGGAACCTTAAGTTTCTAACTTAATCATAGCCTCTCAATGTCTAGAACAAGACTAGAACATGATTTCAACATAAAGGAAAAGGAAGAAAATAAAAGCATTTTGGTAGAAAGGCAATAAAATCATTTAGGAAACAAACAAAATGCCATATTTAGAGTGAATAGGGGTCCTAAGTCTTTAGACCACACCCTATTTTATCATTAGAGTCACCAAAAATCCCAAAAGATACCCCCAAAAGCAAGAAATCTTTAAAAAAAAAAAAAGAAAAACGTTTTCTACTATGTTCTAAGGAAATTAGGTTGTGCAACCATCAATAAAGACTATACAACCCATGAATAGGGTTTTATAGCCTATCACCAAGGTTGTACAAATCTCATTTTATGGATTGTGAAAATAGAAAATAAGAAAGAAAATGAGAGAAGAGAAAGGGTAAAGGGAATCCCAAGTGTGTCCCTGTGATGTCTTTGCCCTCAGAAGTATGTAATAAGTTTAACACCCTCCAAAAATGCTTAAAGTAATACACAAATGGAAAAATAAAGACCTAGTTCTACCTTGGGGAAAGTGGAATGATGTTAGGGTTTGAGTTTTTTGTATATGAGACTTGATTTTAGCAAAGTTTAGTTAGAGTTTTCAAGCCTCCCCCCTCTCTTCAAAATGGGAGGTTATAGGTGTTGGATGGATGCATAAGTCTAGAAATAGTTATAGTTACACCATGGATGCATCCAATCATAAAGAATGAGAGTGTTGTACTAGAATTAGGGTTTGTATGTGGGTTGTACAGTCAATTTCTATCAGGGCTATACAAGCTTATGGTTAAAAGGAGGGACCAATTCTAAAAGGTTATGTCGTCTAGAGTTTTAGCAAAGGTTGTACAACCTTGTTTGATGGGCTGTGTAGCCCATCAATCCTAATAGATAGCCTTAACCTGGGCTTGGGCTTGGTCTTTGGTCTTTAGGTTTTTCTAAGGTTTTATATAGCCTTCCATCCATTTATTTAAGCAATTCCCTTTTCATTAAGGGGATTTGGTTCAGTGATTTCATTATTGGACTTTATATCTTAAGATCTAAAATCTGATGCCTACAACTCCCACTATATTTTCATCAATTTTCATCCAACCGAAACCCAACAAAATGCTTCTAAAAAACTTTCCTACATCTATGGCTACCAAATCAAGTAAGGAGATTCAAGTTTGCTCATCCATGTTTTAAATAAGCTGGTGACTTCCTTATCTTTATTCAAGTAAGTTCTAACCTTCCATATATTTTATATATTTCTCAAATGTTTGAATAAGTGTTTTTATATTGTTTTTGAGCTTAATGGTGATGAAAGAGGTGAAGTTTGGTGGCAGCATGACATGAAAAGTGATGTTGTCTTCAAAGAAGTCTTAGAAGTGCTTGAAATGTGAGGGTTGTTTATTTTAATTCTTGATTATTAAAGGGTAATTAGATGTTAATTAGTGTTATATTCATGGTTTAAAAAGAATTAAGATTAATTAGTGTTTTACACCTTGGTTGAACTAAAAGCAATATTGATGTAGTATATAATTAGAGCTTTGAAAGGTATTGATGTATATGGATTAATAACATAAATTCTTGATGATTATTTATTTCTTAAATATTAATTAGCATCGTATTCCTTATTCTTAAGATGAGAATTAAAGCGTGAGTGGTGTTTTATACCTTGGTTGAGATGTAAGAAATATTAAGGTCTTAATAAACTTTATGAAGTCCTTATTTAAATAAATTATGTTTATGAATAGAATTGATGTTAAATAGAGTTTCTTGATATTTTTTGGCACTTTAGACCTTATGGTTAGTGTTATATCTGAATAAAGGAGATGTTCATCATTTGTTGGAGTAGGATAATGCATGAATCTCTTAATGAGTAAATGGATGGTTTATGATGAGAAATGAATATATTGATGAGTTTAGGAGTATAAATTCATGACTACGAAATGAGTTAAGGATTTTAACTATGTATGACTATATTATTAAATAGTGATGTTAATGTTGATACTATGAATGAGATAAATGAAAAGTGGTGACAATAAGCTAAGTATGTAGGATAATAATTATGTTATAAGTTAGAGCAAATGAAAGCTATGCTTGCATGTTTGATTGATGCTTAGGACTTCATTATCCTTATAAGGGATTTTGCCCTATTATGTTTATGTTATGTGTTCTGTGGATGAGTTGAGTTACTCTTCATATTTTAGTTGTTATAACAATGATGTAATAAATATCCATGATAGGCATACGTGTGGGTGAGATGATTAAGGGCAAGTAAGGATAAGGTTATGAATAAGCAAGGCTAAGGCAAAGAGATAGAAAAAGAACAAAACCAAAGCAAGGAAGAGCTAAAGCTAAAACTGAAAGGTGAGGGATTTTATAATGGTTTTTAATGTCCATTGCATACATGCATCATAAATGTATATATATGTCGTAGTAAGCCAAATTATATTGATATAAAAGTTATATGCATTTATATGAATGAAATGAAATGTTATGTTTAATTGCCATGTGATATAAAGGTTGTTCAAGGAAGAAGTGGGAATCTAAAAGTCATATCTAGCGAGCTATGTAAGGATGATATGAGCCAATGTATGAAAATGAAATGTTATGCATGCATGACACAACTAGTGAGGAAACTCTCTTATGTAAAAAAAGGACGTGATTGTCAAGTAACTCTCCTATGACCACACAACTAATGAGGTAATTCTCCTATGTAATAAAGGTAAATAAACCAATAAGTATTCACATAGACTTGACTATCCATAATGTAATGTTTTACTATGTACATGTATATAGATGATATGTCATGTAGCTAAAGATGCATTCATGTAAAGGCATGTGAGCATACATATGGACAATATAAGTTTTTTGTAAGGGGCTCACCCCCTACACATACACAAATTATTTTATAGGTTGAGAGTATAGGATTGGTGTTATGAATGATGGCTAAAAGTTAAATGTTATAAATGAAGGTTTTATGAATGATGGCTAAAGGTTAAATGTTATAAATAAAGGTTTTAAGTTATGTATCATATATTGTTACGACACTACATTACTTCTTTGTAGTTGCCTACAATAATGATGTATTTATATAATTGGAAGAGTTATAAATGTTTTAAGAAAATGTTAAGTTATATCTAATATTCTTAGTAATCTTCACAAAGTCTATGTTATAAATAATGTGATATGTGTATGTCTAAGATTAATATAATGTAAAATGATTATGATGCATGATCAATGGAATTGATGTTAAGGTATACTAAGATTCTTAGACCATGTAAGATTAATGTTGAAAGCTCATGATAATAAAAAGAATGTTATAGCTAGAATGACCCTAAGCAAATCCATGATTCTAGGATTATCCTAATGGGAGAGTTTGTGTTTAATAATATGTATATAATGAAAAGTAAGATAATGGAAGAATAAAAAGAATTGGCCAGTGAGTCTAGACTCCCCTGCTTATGACATGATAAAAAAAATGAATTAAATGGTTATAATATAACATAAGAATATATTTATATGAAATGTTTGGACCAAGCTTAGCTTGAATCCCTATCTCCCATTTGTATTATCTTAAGAATCTTAAGTGGGGTAAATGAAAGTTATAAATGTTTATGGGTTAATAAGTAAAAGTTTTAGATTTAAGGCAATAGAGAGCTTAGGAATGCGCTTTAACCATGAGTAATTAGGCTTAGTACAGGTTTTAGAGGCCTTAAGCCTTATATTCCCTAGATCTAGCAAGGTATGGAATCAAAGTTGTGACATTAATCCTCTAACCTAAAAATCATCATGGATTCCAATATGATGACCTTCATATTTTGATATAGTCCAACATTTAGATATGGAGTAAATCATATAGAGAAATATGAGTGATTAAGAAGGAATTGGTCCTTCATGTATTTATGAGAAATATATCTCTATGTCCTTTGATAAGATAGACTAAAAAGATTGCATAGTCATATAGAAATGAATTGATAAAAGTTATCAATGTAACGCTACATCAATCTACTTGAAGATCAATAAATAATTAAACTATATAAGGAATAAATGATTTATAGCTTATGATTAATTGAGATATAATATGGAAAAAGGATTATAATGTTATTTATAACATAGGTTAGGTCATATAATTTAAGCAGCCATAATATCTTGTTCAAGGCCACTTATAATTTGTGGACTAAAAATAAGTTTTAGGCCACTACCAATATTATGTGAACCTATAAATTACACACTTAGATTAGGCTTAAAAGGAAATTGTGTTTGCTGCTCTTTCTACTTATAATTAAGTTAATTAGAGGTATTATCAAAATTACTTAGATATTTGTTAAAATAAGATATTATATTATTTGTATCTTTTAAGATATAAAGTTGACATAAATATCTTAATGGTTAAGATGCATACACGTTTTTAGTTTATTTTTTTTAAAGAAAAAGTAAGTGTGCATTCACGTTACCTTTAGAGAACATAATAGAGAGAATCATGTTAACCCCTAGTGCTAGTATACTATTTGATTTAGAGATAGCCTATTTGTATAGATGCCTACAAGGGATTTTCACCCATTGGTAACGTTTAGATCTAACTCCAAGCTCAAGGTAGGTGTTACTAGTGTAAATTCCTTTCTGTCTTCCAACATATTTAAGGCTTTTATTCAAATTGGTAGGTTTTCACATTCTTCTTATTGATTTAATTGAATTGCATGGATCCTTGGTGGGTTTTTGTGTGTTAAAAAAAAAACTTTTTATGTGGTGCTTATTCTATAAATCCCAACACCAATGATAAGTGACAGTCATCTTTGGATGTATGCTAGGCTAAAAAAAGCCCTTTTAAATCCAAAGTTTATGATTGTCATTAAAAAGTTTGATGACTTTACATGTCTCATCTAGAATGGATGAATAGTTTAAAAAGTATCTATGTCCACATAATAATTATTAGAACCTGCATTTTATAAATGTGGAGATGGATCTCCTATGATATGGCTTCATACTTGAATATTATGTATGAACAAGACATAGAAAAATGAAGTCAACAAGGGTTATATTGTATATGGATTCAAAAAGCCCTTACTTTTGTTTGACAATGATCATAAAACAATAAATATGGATTTATTCAATTCAAATGTCAATGATGAAGAGATTCCTAATCTAGGGACTCAAAAATTCTATAACATGCTAAATGCTGCAAATAATGCATTGTGTCCTAAGTGTCAAAACCATTTATAATTATTGATTGTCTTTAGAATGTTTAATCTCACGGTTGAACACCACTTGTCATAGCATGGTTTCAATGCCTTTGCTTAACTAATCAAAGAGGTTATGCCAAAAGACAATCTTGTCATAGAAAACTTTTAAGCTACAAAGAGATGTTGATGTTTTCAACTATCCTTATTGTTGGCCCTAGTGCACCAAGAAGGGGGGTTGAATTGGTGGGAGATTAAAAACATTTGGAGGGAAGGTAAAGAGTAGAGAATTGAGAATTGGTAGAGAGAAAGAACATAAGGTATTTACAGTGGTTCAGGTGTTAACAAACCCTACATCCACTCCTCAATTCTTCATAATTTGGTATTTCACTCAACTTAAAATGGTGTTTTCCAAGCTCACACCAACCTTGTACAATGTGTTTATGGCTCACACACAACCCTTATAATTTGTGTTTCAAGGCTCACACATAACCTTACTCAAGTGTTTTACACAGGCTCACCCTTTAACCTATTATAAGAGTTGATAGCTAGGCTAACTCTCAACCCAAAATACAATGGTGTTTAATACTTACACCAAACAATAATGACTCATAATCAAAGAATAAGAAGTTGTAAAGAAAATTAGTAAGATTTTGGCTATAATAAATGAAATTCTCTTGCATTCATGTCTTTTTGGTGGAGTATTTATAGGCAACAAGCACCAAAGAGACATTACTAGTAAACTATGCTTAAATCTCAAAGGTAAGCTAGGTAGATTTTACATGAAATGCCTATAAGACTGAAGTTGTGGTCGTGACTGCATTTTGCAGTCATAATTTTCCAATTTGCACTGCAAAGACTAAAATCGTGGTAGAGAACCCTATTTTGTGCTACATGTCCTTGTGCCATTGGTGCACCAAGAAATATAGTCATTGTGTTTGACCAACTAACCAAAAGTTGCAATCACAATTAAGATCCTCCTTGGGCGCTATAAGGACTGCAAATCCTTATATTTATTGAGGTGAAAGCACTCTTTCGAGTCAAAGTCATGATAGATGCTTTGCCTTCGTGAATTTTGACATTCCAATGATTGCCTTGGACACTTAGCATGATATGGTTGCAGACTTGGTTCCTTCCTTTTAGTTATGAAATTTACGGTTGTGACTCCTGACGTGAACACCGCCATGAATCTCTTTGTGTGTCTTTCAAGTTTCCTTCGGCTGAATCGTGACTGCAATTACCTCCGTGAATTCATCTAGCCTAGCTTCATCCATCCTTGTTGCAAGGTCGCAATTGTGAGTTAAAGGATCCTAACCGCAAATTTAGATATCTTACCCAAAGTTAGAAATTTAGACTTCCAACCAACTTCCAATGAGAAACTAACTTAGAAATTGCAAAAACAACACTTAAACAAGACATTAGTACCTATTAATCTTCATTATTAAGATCAAAAGAGGCCTTTGACTTAGGTTTGACCAACCTAGTCCAACAATCTCCCCTTTTTTAATTTGACAACTTAGATTGATTTTACTTAAGGAAAATGAATTGCATGATTGTGAAGTTGAGATGGTAAATGATTTTAAATAAAACTAAACAAGTTTGTCAATGATTTATAAATTTGAAAAGAGTGCTCCTATTGCTCCCTCTCAACTTCTTATGATATATCATGCATATTCTTTTACTATTTCTCTCTCTTCCCCTTTGGTAAGATCAAAAAGAGGGCAAAGTTTAAACATGAAAGTGACAGTGTATGGATGTCAAATGTATGAAGCATAAATTGAGATAGAATAATTTCATAGAATCAAATGAGTATATAAAATAAATGTAGAGCAATGACATAAAATGAGAAGTAATAATTTTAAAAAGGAAGCAACACTCTTATTCATTAACAACTATGGGATCACAACTTATACATTAACAAAGAAACAAAACAAAGAAAAGAAAACATTAAAAAGCTAAGAATAAGCTAGAATATTGGAGAACTATCATTGTCTCCTAAGTCATCAATTTCTTCATCTGCTCATCTGCCCTGAGCTTCATCACCTTCCTCAACCTCTTGATCATCCTCTTCTTCAAGAGTGTCCTCCCAATCCTCAAAATAAGGGAGGTGGCAAGGAGTAGCACCCACCTTCTCTTGAAGATCTACCAAATCACTATGGAGGTGGGAGAGTAGAATAAAATCATCTCGTGATCATCCTCATCACTTTGTCTAACTTTTTATTGATTGAGGAGAGAGAGATTGTATAGGATTTGGTTGGAAGGTGGAATGGATTGAGCACCCTCTTCAATTGCTAGCCTCTTCCTTTTTAAGGCTTGAAAAGTTTCCAGCTTTTTAGCTCTAAATGCTTCTAAGTGTAAGTGTAAGAATTAGGGTGTATGGTCTTTGCATTAATAAGGTAAGGCAAGTCTAGAAAGTTATGGGATGGTAAGTACTTTTTGGTGAGGAATTTATCATTTTCATCATTTAGTGCACCCATATAACGATATATAGCAGTTACATAAGAGGGTAAAAGAAATTGGCTTTTTGGCTTAATTCTCATGTGAATCAATTAATCCACAAGGTACTAGCCAATTTGGATAGGTTTATTCTTGGTCAAGCAAAAGAGAAAGGCTAGGTCTTTTTAGGAGACCTTCTCATTACCATCACCTCTTGCATTGACAGAGAAGTTGATGATGCGAAGAAAAAGCCAGTTGGGTAGGGTTTAAATATATTTGGCTAGGAAGGCTTTTGGGTTGTGTTTGGTCTCGATAGAAATTTCACACCAAAACTCTGAGTAAGTGATGTCAAGTCCAGAGATGATGAACAAAATGTCATCCCTTACTTAAACATTGACGAGATTGGAAAGTTGTTCAAAGGTAATAAAAAATTGATCCCCAAAAGCCCTAAATATCAACCCATACTAACCTACTTGCGATTATGCTATACGACTTAAGGACACCATGCAAATGAATTCCTGCATTATTTCTTCGTAATTGGGCTTGTCTCAAAAGATGAATTCATTCCAGCCCAAATTAGAAAGGTAGGCATGGATTTCATCCTTAATTCCAAGTGATTCAAAGAGAAATGTTGAGGAAATTTTGTTTGGTTGGATTATCTTAGAAGAATTGGCCTTCTATGGTTCCTTTGCTTACTTAGTAGTCCCTTTCATCATGTGAAGGGTATGATGAAAGGCAGGAGGACCAGATGGTTGGACTATTATTTTCCCTTTTTCTGCTCTGGAGGCTTTCTTAAGGGCCATTTGAGATGAGAGAATTTGAAGAAGGTTTAAGGAGTAAAAATAAAGAGCGATGAAGTATTCTAGCAAATGTGAGTTAGAAAACTATTTCAAGGCTTTACCAAGAAAAGGTGTAAAAATGGCAATAAATGGTCAAAAATGCATTTAGTGAAGGGATGTCATCAGTTGGCAGTCAAATTAGTTAATGCTTCATAGTTACTCAAATTCGCGATCACAAACTGCAAGTCGCGACCGCTAATTAAAAAATATATGAGTAACAAACAAAAAATCCTCAAAAACTGATAGGGTCACTGATCAAAATTTTTGAATTTTGAAGAAATTCGAGATGGATATTGAAAATAGCAACTGTGAATTGATGGGTGGCAGACAAATTGACAAGTACTTGTAAATAGCGACCGTGAAACAAGGAGTATCAACTGTGAATTACAAGGCAAGAAAAATAAACATGAAAAGAAAATATTTGGCCTTCTAAATTATGATCCACTCAACATATTAATGCTTAATTTATGCAAGTTGGCATAGATAATTACAATTGCATAAAGAATTAAGACATCCAAAGAAGTAACTACACATTCATCACATATACCAAACAACCATTGAAGAAAAATACACCACACAAATATCATTTTAAAAGATATAATTTTCACATTCCATCAAGCATTCCCAACTCTCCCTTAATGAAGTTCATCCTTTCTTCATTGAGAAGTTTAGTGAAAATATCCATAAGTTAATGATTAATGTCTATAAATTCTAACACTACATCACCATTTTGGACATGATCTCTAAGAAAATGATGCCCAATATCTATATGTTTGCTCCAAGAGTGTTGGATAGGATTCTTAGAAATATTTATTGCACTAATGTTGTCACATTTGATGGGAATGTGATCAACAACTATGCCATAATCCTTTAATTGTTGTTTCATCTAAAGAACTTGGGTACAACAACAACCCGCAGCTACATGTTTTGCTTCGACGGTGAATAAGGCAACTAAAACTTGCTTCTTACTAAACCAAGACATTAAGCATTCGCCTATGAATTGACAAGTTCCATAAGTGCCCTTTTTATCTACAAGACTATCGGCATAATCCACATCCAAAAAACCTATAAGGCTAAATGATGAATCTCTAGGAAACAAAAACCTAAATGCGATGTGCCATGTAAATATTCAAAAATCCTTTTAATAGCATTAAAATGTGATTCTTTAGGGAAAGATTGAAATCTAGCACACATGCATACACTATACATGATATCGGGTCTAGAAGTAGTAAGATAGAGTAGAGAACCAATCATACCTCGATATCTCTTCTCATGAACAGACTTGCCTCGATTCATCCTTGTCTAGTTTGATGGTAGCACTCATTAGTGTCTTTGCTACTTTACATCCTTCCATGCCAAATTTCTTGAGTATAGCCCTTGTGTACTTGGTTTCACTGATGAAAATCCCTTATTTGATTTGCTTGATTTGTAGGCTAAGGAAGAATTTGAGCTCTTTTATCATGCTTATCTCAAATTCCATAGTCATACACTTAGCAAAATCCTTACAAAGAGACTCATTAGTAGCACCAAATATGATATCTTCAACATATATTTGCATAATGAGTGTATCATGATTATGCCTTTTAACAAACAAAGATGTGTCAACCTTCCCCTTTTCAAAATCAATTTGCAAAAGAAATTAACTAAGCCTTTTGTACCAAGCTCTTGGAGCTTGTTTCAAACCATATAAAGCTATATTCAATTTTAAAAGATGATTTTGAAACATATGAGATTCAAAACTAGGTGGTTGTTTAACATAAACTTCCTCCTCAATGGCACCATTTAAAAAAGCACTTTTAATGTCCATTTGGAAAAGTTAAAAATTCATGTGACATGCATATGATAAAAGAATCCTAATGGCCTCTAATCTTGCTACAAAGGCATAAGCTTAATCATAGTCAATGCCTTTCTCTTGGTTGTACCCCTTAGCAACCAATCTAGCCTTGTTTCTAGTGATGAACCCTTACTTATCTAACTTATTCCTAAACACCCACTTGTAACCTATAACAGTGTATTCCATAGGCTTAGGAATAAGTTCTCATACATTATTTCTCTCAAATTGGTCAAATTATTCTTGCATAGCAATAACCAAACTTTCATCATCAAGAGCCTCATCAATAGATTTTGGCTTAAATTGAGAAATGAATGCAAGATTATTATCTAAAGAATTGAGTTGAGATCTAGTACTTATACCCTTGGATGTATCACCAATAATTAGGTCTTTTGGATAATGGTTGAAGAATCTTTAATCCTTTAGAAGATCTTGATTTGGGGTTTCCACTTGTTGATGTTAAGGTTCCTTTTCTTCTTTTGATGATTTGCTTTCATCATGGTCTTTATCCATCTCTTTTGAGGTTGACTCTAATTTCGATTTCTCAAAATCACTTATAAGATTATCAACAAAAAAATCATTCCCAATATCAAGTTTATTAGATTCATCAAATACAATATTCATAGATTCTTCAACAGCTATAGAACTCTTATTAAAAACTTTATAGGCATTGCTAGTGGTGGAATATCTTATGAAAATTCCTTCATTTATTTTTTAATCAAAATTTTCAAGATTATTCTTAGTATTTAAGATATAGCACTTGCATCCAAACACTCTTAGGTATGACAACTTAGGCTTTCTACCATTCCATAACTCATAAGAAGTTTTATTAAGAATGGGTCTTTTGAAAACACGATTTGCAATGTAACACAAAGTATTGATAGCTTCTGCCCAAAAGTAATTAAACAATGAATACTCATTGAGCATAGTTTTAGCCATCTCTACTATTGTTCTATTTTTCCTCTCTACAATACCACTTTGTTGTGGTGTTATAAGAGTTGAAAAATTATGAAAAATTTCATTCTCTAAGCAATAAGATTCAAATGATTCATTTTGAAATTCTTTTCCATGGTCACTTCTTATAAAAGAAATGAAGTAACCTTTTTCATTTTGAACTCTTTTTGCAAAACTTTTAAAACCATCAAAGGTGTCATGATTATGAGCTAGAAAGGATACCTAAGTAAACTTATCATAATCATCCACTAGGATAAGTGCATAATAGTTTCCACCTAAACTAGCACTCATAATAGGTCTTATCAAGTCCATATGGATAAGTTGAAGAGGTCTAGATGTACTTACAACATTCTTTTCTTTGAAAGATGATTGATGTTGCTTTCCCATTTGGCATGGTCCACATGTCTTGTCTTTAGAGAACTTTAGCTTGGGAAGACCTTCCACTAGCTTTCCTTTTGATAAGCTTTGTAGGAGCTCCATGCTAGCATGTCCAAGTTTTTTATGCCAAAGCCAAGATTCATTGCTAAGTGATGCAAGACACTTGAAAGATTGGTTAGCCAAATTGTATAAGTCAATTAGGTAGGTGTTTACCTTCCTTTCACCCTTAAAGACTATCTTTTTATCCACCAAAGTGGTAACTCAGTGTTCTCTTGGGTTAAAGGTGACTTTATCACCCTTATCACATAATTGACTTACACTAAGCAAATTAAGTTGTAAACCATCTATAAGTAAAACATCATCAATGAAAGAATAACCATTCTTAGCAATAGTATTAATGCCAATTACCTTACCTTTGGCATTGTTTCCAAAAGTGACATTGCCACCTTCTTTCACTTTTAGGGACATCAATAGCTTTTTGTTGCCCGTCATATGCTTTGAAGATCCAATAGCCATATGTGAATCAATCACTTCATTGGTGGCTGCCAAACAATCCTACATAACACAAATAAATCATTGTTGTTTTGGTACCTAAGCATACTTGGATCCTAGGGGGTTAGGCCTAAAAGGATCCTCCAATTTGAGGTGAGCCTTTGTAATGTAACAATGAATGTTAATGTTACCAAACTTCATGCAATAGTGACATTAGAGTTTAGACTTGTGAGTCTTCCTCCTATACATGACTTTGGTATGAATAGGGTTATTTCTCATACTATGATGAGGTGAATGTGAGTGTGACATGAATGGATTGGCGTAGAAGTGAATTTTTTATGTGTGTTGGGGGCAAACATGCTTTTTGGTGTAAATATATGCATGATTAGCCTTCTTAGGGATAGGCTTTGAGGCTTGATTTTCCTTCCCTTTGTCCTTGGGCAATGGTGACTTAGTGCTTTGAGCACTTTTCATACCAACTACCTCAACACTAGATGTTTGAGGTGTTGAGGCTCTAATGAAGTTTATTAGTGTAGCTGAAGATGAAGAAGCTCCACTGAAGCCTAGACTATGTCTAACTAAATAAGATCTTTGAGATACAATAAGTGTATCCAAAGCTTCCTTTCCCTTGTGAAACTTAGATATGGAATTTCTAAGCTCTATAACTTCACCTTCTTAGGGATAGGCTTTGAGGCTTGATGTTCCTTCCCTTTGCCTTTGGGCAATGGTGACTTAGTGCTTTGAGCACTTTTCATACCAACTACCTCAACACTAGATGTTTGAGGTGTTGAGGCTCTAATGAAGTTTATTAGTGTAGATGAAGATGAAGAGGCTCCATTGAAGCCTAGACTATGTCTAACTAAATAAGATCTTTGAGATACAATAAGTGTATCCAAAGCTTCCTTTCCCTTGTGAAACTTAGATATGGAATTTCTAAGCTCTATAACTTCACCCTTTAAAGAATCATTCTCCTTTCTTAAGGAGTTTAAGGAAGAAGATGATTTAGAAAAGCTCTCAACAGATTTCTTGAGTTCTTCATTAGAAGTCCTCAATTCACTTACAAGATTATTCAAGGATTTAAATTCATCCTTTAGTTTGAATCATTTTTTCTTATAAGATTTCATTTGTGACATCTATTTGTCATATTTCAAAGTGAGAGCTTTTAAAAGCTTATCATCTACATCATCTAACTTACCATATTCTTCATAAGAATGGGTGAAGAGCTTACCTCATTTGAAGAATCATGTGTCATGAAGCACGAGTCTGCAACTTCCTCCTCTTCATCCTCTTCACTTAAGCGATCATCCCAAATTACTTTGAAGCTCTTCCTCTTCTCCTTGTCTCCTTTCTTCTTCTTCTTTTTTAGTTTGGGGTAGTCGTACTTGATGTGGCCTTGTTTGCCACATTCATAACATGTAATTTCACCTAATATTTCCTTAAGGGTTGGAGTTGCTTTCTTGAAGTTTCTTTTCTCTTTTCTTCTCCTTATTAGCTGCTTTGTTCTTCTTAAAAGCATGGCCAAATCCTCCTCCATTTTGTCATTATCTTCCTCACTAGAAAAACCCTTTAGTTCCTTTTCTTTTAATAAAGATTTGAGAGCCAAGGTCTTCTTTTCTGATTTGTCTCCTTACCTTTTCATTTTCATCATTTCTTCATCCTTTTTTAAGGCTAGCTCATGAGTTAGAAGCTTGTCTATAAGAACATCGGTTTGCAGTTTTCCAATCTCTGAATTTAACTTTCAGATGCTATAAACCTTGGCACTAAACTTCTCAAAAGATAAAGATTTAAGAATTTTTTAGTTTACCTCATGACTGGTGAGAATCCTTCCAAATTTTTTCATGTTGGTGACAGTCGAATGGAGCCTATTCATTATTCTTTCATTTTCCTTTATCAGAAATAGCTCATATTTGGTCACATACATTTTTAGCCTGCTGGACTTCACCAAAGTAGTGCCTTCATGGTAGTTTTATAAGGCCTTCTAAATCCCATGAGCTGTGAGGCAATGTTGGACCCTTCTTATTTCTTCTCTTGATAGAGAACTAAGAAGGATTGTCATAACTCTTTTGTTCTTTCCATTAGATCTCCTATGAGGTTCAACCCATTCTTCTCTTAGGATCAATTCTTCACTTCCATCCACCACCTTAGTAGGTGGCTTTCACTCTTTAGCTATGATGTCCAAAAGATCCACCACATCGCTATCCAAGTAAATGTCCATCCTACACTTCCAATGAGTATAGTTGGATCTATCAAAATATGGCTTGAGATGGGTGTGAATTCCTTTTTGTGCCAGGATTTTTTCTCACACAATTAAGCCTTGAAATGAGACAAAGCTCTGATACCACTTGTTAGCCCTAGTGCACCAAGAAGGGGGATAAAAAAATTTTAAGGGAAGGTGAGGAGTTTAGAGAATTTTGAAAGGGTAGAGAGAAAAAACACATGGTATTTATAGTGGTTCAAGTGCTAACAAACCCTACATCCACTCCCCAATTAATCACAATTGGGTATTTCACTCAACTTAAAATGTTTTTTCCAAGCTCACACTAAACTTGTACAATGTGTTTTATGGCTCACACACAACCGTTACAATTTGTATTTCAAGGCTCACACACAACCTTACTCAAGTGTTTTACATAGGCTCACACTTTAACCTCTTATAAGAGTTTTGATAGCTAGGCTAACTCTTAACCTAAATACAATGGTGTTTAATGCTTACACTAAATAATAAGAACTAACAGTCTCAGAATAAGAAGTTGTGAAGCAAATTTGCAAGAGTTTAGCTACAATAAATAAAATTGTCTTGCATTTATATTTGTTTGGTGAAGTATTTATAGACAATAATCACTAAAGAGATATTACTAACAAACTATGCCTAAATCTCTAAGGTAAGCTAGGCAGATTTTGCATTAAGTACCTGTTATATTGAAGTCACGGTCATGATTTTCCAATTCGCACTGGGAAGATTGAAATCATGGTAGAGAACCCTGTTTTGTGTCTATTGGCCAATCTATGTGTCCTACTGCCATTAGTGCTCCATGAAATATAGCTATTATGTTAAACTAACCAACCAAAAGTCGCGAGATTGAGATCCTTCTTAGGTGCAACAAGGACCGTGAATCCTTCTGTTTGGTGAGGTGAAGAACTCTTTTGGGTCATGATCTTGATAGATGCTTTGCCCTCGCCAATTTTAATATTCCAATGGTTGCCTTGGACACTTAGCATGATATGATTGTAGACTTGGTTCCCTCCTTTTAGTTATGAAATTTTCGATCGTGACTCTTAGCGTGAACACCACCATGAATCTCTTTGTGTGTCTTTCAAGTTTCTCTCGGCTAAATCGCGACTGCAATTACCTCCACTAATTCATTTGGCTTAACTTCATCCATCCTTGTTGTAAGGTCGCAATCATGAATTAAAGGATCTTAATCGCGAATTTGGATATCTTGCCCAAGGTTAGAAATTTAGACTTCCATCCAACTTCCAATGAGAAACTAACTTAGAAACTGCAAAAACAACACTTAAACAAGACATTAATGCCTATCAATCTTCATTGTCAATATCAAAAAAGGCCTTTGACTTAAGTTTGACCAATCTAGTCCAACACTTACTTTAGTGCCTTTAAACACTAAGGATAAGCTAGACATGTTTCTATAGCAATTTATTAGTGAATTGAAGTGGTTGTGGGATTATGGGGTTAAGGCATTTGACATATCTAAGAATTAAAATTTCCTATTGTGAGTGACATTAATATGGAGAATCAATGACTTTTTTATGTATGCAATGTTGTCTGATTGATTTATAACACGACAATTATCTTATCTTTATTGCATAAAAAACTCGAATGCACTTATCCTTAGTAGAAATAGTAAGCAGTCCTTATTTGATAATGACAAAAAGTTTTTAGATATTGATCATCCTTTCAGAAGGAACATGTATGGATTTTAAATCATGAGGAAAGTTGCACCACTTGTTAGATTGAGAGAAGAAATATCATATGTGACTGATCAATAAATCATGCAATTGGAAAAATAAGAAGCATTTTATAGGATTTGCCTTACTAGAGATCTATCTAATTTTACACAACCTTGTTGTCATACACATAGAGAAAAACTTCTTCGACAATGTCTTCAACACATGTTGAATATACATGACAAAACAAAGGACAATATAAAGTCGATAAAAGAGCTAAATGTGTATTATCAGTTGCTAGAGCTTGGAAAGTCATCATCAACTGGTAAATACCCTAAAACATGTTTCACACTTGATAGGAAAGTTAAATTAGTTTTATTTGAATGGGTAAAAAATCTTAAATTTCTTGATGGATATGTGTCAAAGATGGGAAGATATGTAGACATGCATAAGTTGAGGCTATTTGGCATGAAAAGCCATGACTGTTATGTTTTCAAGTAGAGGTTAATGCTTATTACTTTTTATGAACTACTACCCACTAATATGTGCAAGGCTCTAACTAAGGTGAGCCTATTTTTTAAAAACTTTAACTACAACTATTATTAGGAATGAAGATAAGGCTAAAATTAAAGCAAGCATCCTAATTATCCTATGTAAGATTTAAAGATTTTTTCCTTTTTATTTTTTTTTAATTTGATGGAATATCTTTATATTCACTTATCGTATTGGGCCTGTGTTGTTGGTCCAATACAATTTTGATGGATGTGTCCATTTGAGAGGTTACTAAAACCTTTCAATTCAATCATACTACTATGCTAATATTTTCTTTCACTTGATATTGTAGCTTTCACATTATAGATATCTTCAAAGTTAAAGATAAATGATAGAAATAAGACACAAGAGAAAAGCTTAATATGCAATGCCTATTTAGTTGAAGAAGCATTGGTGTTCTTTTCATACTACTTTAAGGATCATGTATAAACAAAAGCAAGAATGATGCCTTATAATTATAAACGTGAAGATGATCAATGAAATGATAAGGAAAACCTATCAAATTTCAAATGTAGTGATAGATCATTTAGTCATTCAAGAATAAGACATATAATAGTAGAGGGATATAAGGCTACACAATTATACATCTTGCTTAATTTTGAAGAAGTAGATCTATTTATTAGATTAGTTTTATACTTCTAATTAATGATACCATACTTGTCACACCCCATTTAATAATCATTTAAATTTCTCTTCAAGTCTATCCATTGTCATTTAAAAGACCTGATTAAATTTTTTTTTTCCATTATGTCTCTTGTTCACCACTTAGTAATTATTTACAACAAAACATACATGAATAATCAAACTAAAATACTAACTGACTGCATACTGGCCCAACCTCTATTATAC
>CATIWR010430379.1:0-14075 GCA_949677035.1 Omphalea diandra | reverse complement strand
TTGTGCAATTTATTGTACATTTATTATAAATTTTAGAGATTTTTTTAGAGTTTTGTCAATTTTGAAAATTTAATAAATTTATGTTATTTAATAAATGTAGTAATTTAAGTGAGTTTTTAAGTTTAATTTAATTAAACTTTAGAAATTTTATAAATTTATTGATATTTGTAATTTATAATTTTTTTTGCTTGTATTTTGTAATTAGGTTGAAATCTTAGTTGGTTGAGATAGAGAGTTATATGCCTCAAGAGGTAGGTATATAATTTAAAAGTTTTTAAAATTTAAAAATTTCAATAATAATTTAAAAAGTGGTATTATATGAAATATGTGAATGTTATTATAAAATATTTGTATGTTGTAATAATTTTTATGTTAAGAAATATTTGCATGTATGTATCTTTGGATGTAATTAAATTCAAATTTTATAAAATTGTAAATTCTTTGTAAAATTTAATAATAGAGTTTCGAAAAATATCACTAAATTTAAAAGCTTTTTATTTAAAAAAATATATAATAAGATTGCATAATATAAAAAATATAACTGAGTAAAATTGTCATAAAATTTCAAAAAATGTTAATTTTCATGATATGAGAAATACAAACTAAAAAAAAATTAAATACTCAAAATTTATATTACTTGAATTGGATAAAAATTTAGACTATAATTAATGATATAAGATATATAAAAAAAATTTATTTATCCAAAATTGTGTATTACAATGAGAATGTAACATAGTTTATACAAATTTATTATCTTGAAAATTACAAGTTAATGACGTATACCATAAAATACTTAAAAATTATGCTTGACATTAATTGCTTAAAGTTGATAATAACTAATGACATAACCTATACAAAAAAATTTCCTTGCCAAAATTGTCCAAAAAAATTGAAACTTTTAATTAAATTATAAAACAACTATTACTATAAAAATTACAAGATAATGACAAAAATCATAAAATACTCAAAAATTATGTTCATAATAAAAAGTTCCATAAATATTGAAAATTTTATATTAATAATATTCTATATAAATTTGACAACATTGATTAAAAGGTACTAATGAATGATATGAAGTTTTGTTCTTACATAAAATAAGATAAGAATATATTAGCAAGTCAAAAGGAAATGAAAAATCTCGAAGTTTAAAAACTGGTTTGTAAATCAAGCCTAGGAAGCAAAATTGCGACCAAGATTTTAGTTACAACTACTTTTGGCTAATTATGATTGCTATTGAGCTTTAAAATGAAACCAAAACTTCTAATTGAATTTATAGTCAAAATCACATCCAGATCACAACCACAAAGTTCAAATAAGATAAGAATAGGTTAGCAAGTTGAAAGGAAATGAAAAATCTTCAAGTCTCAAAACTAGCATGTAAATCGCTCCTACAACAATAAAATCATGACAATGATTTTAGTCACAACCGTTATTTGGCTAATCATGATTATTATCAAGGTTTAGAATAGAACCAAAAATTTTAGTTAAATGTGCAGTCAAAATCACTTATAGATCGCAACAACGAAGCTCAAACATCTTCAAAAAGGTTTTAACGATTACCCGCGAAGCCAGTTGACATATGCCACATGTCTTAGGACTAGTTATACATTTTAGAAAACATGAACATGACCTAAAAGGCACTATCGTAACTCTATTTCAAAGTTGAATCAAAACATCTAAGCCTGTTCACAGTAAGGTTCACATTTCACTAATCTAATGCAATCAAGGATCATGACCACGACATTTGTAAAAAGTGGAGCGTTGCAACAACTAGTTTTGAGGAACTAATGATCAAACATCACGTGTCACTAACAATTAGATACAATTGAAGATTTGATTATAAAAATGTAATTCCAAGCACGAAAAGCAACTCATGATTGCAATTCAAGGATCTCGACTGTAAAATTCATTTGAGAACCATTAAATGCAAAATTACCTACCAAATCTTGGAATTATGAAAATAATTTTCCTAACAATGGATCTTTGGTGGTTGAAAACTATAAATATTTTACCAAATTGCCTTGAATGTAAGAGAACTTTTATTTATTATGTTGAAACTCTTGCAATTTGATTTCTCAAGCCTCTTGCTTTTAATTGCTATTATATTTTTATTTATTGAGAGTATTCATTATTTATAAGGGATTAAGTGAGAGCCTTAAACTCTTCGGATTTAGATTTAGTATGAGCCTAGAGTGTGTAAAACACTTGTAAGCTTTTGTGATAGCCACAAACACTAAGTGTAGTGAAGGTTGAGTGTGAGCAAAAACACTAAATTATGTGTGAACTTCTAAAACACTAAGTTGTGTGTGAGCTTCTAAGACACAAAATGAGTTAGTGTAATACCCAATGGGTGAATTGGGGAGTGGACAAGATTTGTTAATATCCAAACTACTATAAATCTTATTTGTTGATTTTTATTTCATTCCCTTTCCTTTTAATGTTCTCATCAAAGTTTAAAATTTTCATTACTTTAACCCCTTTTTCATTCATAAGGCTAATGAATTTAGTTTTTAGAAGCTGATGAATTTATTTTGATTCGGTTTCTTTTAAAAAATTGATAAATTTCATTTTATTTTATTTTTAGGTAAAAAATTTCAATTGGGCCAAATCGAATGTTTTTACAATCAAATCAAAATAAATTAAATTTATATTAAACCAAATCAAGATTATTCACCCTATTTAAAATTCATTGTTTATATTAAAAATAAATAAAAAATTAGTATTTGTTTTAAAATATTTAAAATATATTTTAAGAACTATTATTTATATTAAAAATATCTTCAAAATATTTTTTAAAAAATATCAAGTCAAACTAAACTGAATTATAAATGAAATAAATCAAATTAGTTCAATTTAATTCAATTTGATTTATAAAGTAATTTGATTTTATTTATATTTTCAAAAATTTTAATTTTTCAATTTGATTTGATTCAATGTGATTTTATTTGATTTTGTTAGGTTTCATTTAGATTATATTTTAAAATTTTAATTTTTATATTTAGTTCGATTTAATTTAATTTGATTTGATTCTATTTATTTTAATTCTGTTTATTTTGATTTGATTATAATTTTTTAAGTTATTTAGAATTCTAATTCTTATAAATTAGATAATGAATTTCAAATTGATTGGACTTAATATTTTGAATTTTATAGATTTAATGTGAAATTATAATTTTAGTTTTGAAAGTATTATCCAAACAACATAACTAGGGATTTTGAAACATTCTAAAGAAGGTGATGGTATAGGGTGTCTATAGCATAAGAGATGGAGTGAATATGCAATTAAGAGAAAAACATGTGGTTACCACCTAACTAAGATGGATTGGGATTCCCTCATGTTCTCTTGTACATAACTTGTCATGTCAATTAAACTACACCCACTATAAATATGGATCTTTAGGATTTACTTATATAATTATTGGCTATGAAATAGTAATAGAATCAAACTCTGTTAATGCTAATATACAATTGTCATTCAACTTAGCTCATTCCAAAAATCAAAAGTATAGTGCTAATATTATTGCTAAAACAAAATTTCAAATTCAAAAATTTGAAGATAAAAATATGAGAAAGAAGCCTTCATTTGCACTTTTTTTTTTCTAGAAAAATATTATATCATAAAAAATGAAAAATCCCATAATTTTTCATCCTCAAAAGTTAGAATCATCAACTCCACTAAGGAATGGTCATTCTTATGAAATTGACAACTTGTCATTTGAACTAATTGGTTCTAAATTTTGACATTTTGTGCTAACAAATTGATTAATATAACAATTAATAGAATTATTCTTCTATTATAATAATATATTAACTCATTTATTTTTGCGAAAGAATAATTATTTAATTCAACTTTATGTAGCTTTACTCGCATAAAAGGGTTATTGGATTCCTAAAATTGGTATGTAATTGGTATGGAATTGGTATGTGGAATTGGTATTCTTGAACATGTATGCAATTCTCAATAAACTATGGTGCGTGAATTGGTTTAATAAGGACAAAAGAGAAAAAAGGGTTTTGATAAACTATTGGTTTAATAAGGACAAAAAAGAGAAAAAAGGGTTTTGATAAACTATGTCTACAAGCAATGGTTTAATAAGGACAAAAAAGATGGAAATATAACTTTAGCAAGATTTCTATGTAACAAAAAGGGTTCTAGATGAGAACACAAGTGAGATCATTTAACCAAACATCCTCAAGCTAAGACTATAACCAAATGCCCTACATGTATTGGGGTCACCTACATAAAAGAGAAAAGAAAATACAAGATACATTATTTTATATATGAACATAATCATGTTCTCCATCTTCTAGAACTATTCACATGATGACACCATAATAAAAAATATCAAAATCCTAAGCTGCTGAAATTTATTTGGCCTATGAATTCAGACTTAAGACAAAGGCATCATATGAGCAAATAAGTAGGCAGAAGAGCAAGTGTTGGCTATACCTTATTAGACAAAAAAAAATTATCTTCGAAGTAAGCGACAATAAGACTTAAAGTATTGAGAAGCAGGTAACATATTAAGGCATCTCCTACAACAATCTTTAGATAATCCATCCTTTTGTTATGCAGTGCAATTAGATAACAAAGAGCAAATAACTAATTTTTTTAGGTTGATGCAAAAATGATTACTAATAATGCTTATTTTGGTGATGTCGTAACTTTTGATACAACATACAACATAAATAAAATATTTTAGGCCTTTAGGAGTACTTGTTGGCTTTAATCATCATAGAGAAATTGTGATTTTTAGGCTTACTCTTTTATATGATGAGATAAGTGACTCTTTGGAATGGCTTTTTAAAACATTTTGAAAGACACATAAACAAAATAAATGATCATCTATTTTTACTAATCAAGATCCCACAATGTTAAGTGCTTTCTTTATGGTGATGTTAGAAACAAATCGTGGATTATGTACATGGCATATAATGCAAAATGCTATAAAGAATTCAGGAAATTATTTAAAACATGGATTAAATCTTTTGAAAGACTTTAAATCATGCATTTATGAGTAAGAAAAAGAGGTGACCTTCTAAGCGGCATGGGAGACAATACTTTTTACATTACCAAGTTTAATAAAACACTTAGTTTAATAGAATGTATAACATGAAAAAAAAAACATGGGCCAAATGTTATAGGAAAAATGCTTACACTTGGGGGATGCGAAGCACTTAACTTAGTGAAAGTTTGAATGGGGATTTGAAGGATTACCTAAAATTCAATTTCGATATACTATAACTTTTTAAGCATTTTAAATGAGTTATGGAAGACAAGCCCTATAATGAGTTAAAGGTTGAGTATACTTTTAGAAAGAAGTTACCAAAATTAAGGATGTAAAAGTCTCCTTCATTGTAACAAGCAGGTAAAATTTATACTCTAGCAATATTTGATTTATTCCATGAAAAGTATGATTGGTCATTGGTTGCTCTCGTAAAAGATTGCAAAGAAAGTAAATAAACTAATGAATATGTGATTGTAATTTTTTTTTATCAAGATGGAGAGTATAAAGTCATAGGAAATGCTTATACAAAAATAGTTTCATGTAGTTGCAAGAAATTTAAGACATTTGGCATTTTGAGTTGTCATGTTTTGAAGGTTTTTGATGTGATGGATATAAAGATAATTCTTGATCGTTATGTTTTAAAGAGGTGGACAAGAAAAGTGAAGTGCGAAAGTGTAGAAGGTGCCAATTGAAAAGTAGTTCATGAGGATGTTAACTTGAATACAAATTAGCATTACAGATTTCTTTGCTTTAAATTAGTGAAGTCATCATCTTGAATAGCTAAACATGAGGAAGCATATGTAATGCTAGATAAAGCCATCGATGATTTGAGTAAGCAAATTATGACATTGAGTGTAAAATATCCCACTTTTGATTTTGATGAATATGAAGCTTATTCTTCCTTACCAAACAATAAGAATATCATAGAGTTGGAGAATTTAGCTTCAAAATTAAAAGGTGTAAAGAAATAAATTAATAAAAAAGTTGGAAAATGGTTAAGAAGTTAGGTTGAAAAACAAAAAAAGAATAAGATAAAAGTGGCAAAGATAGAGAAAGAGAAAATCCAAAGTAAAAAAGGGCTACTACAGCTAGCAGTGAAAGGTGAAGGATTTTAGTTACTTTTCATTATCCATTACATATATGCATCATGATTTTAAATGTATAAGCCATAATAGGCCAAGCTATGTTAATATGAAAGTCATATGCATCCTTATAAATTTAAATGAAATTCCATTATGCAATGTTATATTTAAATGCCAAGTGATGTGAGGGTAGCTTGGGGCGGAAGTGGGAATCCAACAAGTCATAGCTAGCTATGCAAGGATTAAAACCTATATGAAATGAATGAAATATTATGCATGCATGACACGACTGGTGAGAAAACTCCCCCAAGATAATTTGTTTAGTGAGGCAACTCCTTTGAGAGCGTACGACTGGTGAGGTAACTACCATGTATGAGAAAGGTAAGTAAACTAAGTAAGGACTCCTATGGACTTGAGTATTCATGTAGTGGTAATGTTTTACTATGTAAATGATGTATGCAGATGACACGCCAGATAGTTAGAGATGCATTCATGTAAAGGCAAATGATCATGCATATGGACAATATAAATTTCTCATTGAGTTTTCCATAATAAGCTCACTCCCCTCCCATACATAAATTGTTTTATAGGTTGAGCATAGGATTGATATCATGATTGATGGCTAAAGGTTAAAAGCTATAAATGAAGCTTTTAAGTTATGTATCACGTGTTGTCAAGGCATTACATTATTTCTTTATAATTATCTATAGTAATGATGTATATGTATAATTGGAAGAGTGATAAATGTATTAAGAAAATGTTAAGTATATCTTATATGCTTAGTTATCTCTATTAAGTATAAGTTATGAATATTGTGATATGTTGATGCTAGGTATGTGTTATATAAAAACCCTTACGCTACCAATGTACTTGTGTGTATGGATATTGTTCCCACGAAGATTGAGTTTAAGTACTAAATCTTATGTATCTTATATTATTTAGGAAATCAATAGTAAATAGGAATTGAAATTGTAAATAAGTAGACTAAATACTATTAATGATGAGAGACAATCAAATGATGAGAGTGGCTAGGAGTTCAACTTCACTTCATAAACTTTGGTTGGGTTTTAATCCTTATCTAAATGGTTTCATGCAACATGTACTACTATTGAGTTAGTAGTGTGGTCAATTAATCCATTTTAAGCATAAATTGACATTATAAAGACTTGTTAAGCTAAAGGTTCCTCAACTCAAGAGCTAATCATCATGCAATCATTTTAAGTTAATAATGATTATTTTATTATTTATTTTAAAATTTTATAATTAAATTCATGTACAATTTAAATTACTAAATTATCTAATATAATTTTTACATATTTTACTGAATAATAAATTTGTTATACTAGGCTGATCAAACATAAGTCAAAGACCTTTTTTGATCTTGGTAATTAAGATGAGTAGGAATTAATGTTTGGTTCAAGTATTGTTTTTATAGTTTATAAGTTAAGTTTTCATTGGAAGTTGGATGAAAGTCTAAATCTCTAACTTTGAGGTAGACATCCAAATTCACGATCAGGATCTTCTAATTTACGACCGCAACCTTGCAACAAGGATGGATGAAGTTAGACCAGAAGAATTCATAGCCACCATCCAGCTGAGGGAGATTGAAAGCCAAATAGAGAGATTCGCAATGGTGTTCGTGTCCAGAATCGCGATTTAAAATTTCATAGCTGAAATGAGGGAACTGAGTCTGCAACCATTTCATGCCAAGTGTTAAGGCAACCATTAGAATACCAACATTTGCGAGGGTGAAGCATCTATTGCGACTGCTACCTAAAAGAGTGTTTTCACCTCACCACACTGAAGGATTTGTAGTCTCTACCATGTTAAAGAAGGATATCAATCGCAACTGCAACTTTTGGTTGGTTGGTCAAACACAATGACTATATTTCTTGAAGCACCAATGGGAGAAAGACATTTGGACTAGCCATTATACATAAAATAGGGTTCTCTACCGCAATTTTAGTCTTCCTAGTGCAAATTGGAAAATTGCGATAATGAAATGCTAGTCACGACCACAACTTCAGTCTGATAAGAATTTAATGCAAAATTTGTCTAGCTTACCTTAGAGATTTAGGCATAGTTTGTGAGTAACATCTTTTTGGTGGCTATTGCTTATAAATACTCCACCAAACCAATATGAATGCAATACAATTTCATTTTTTGTAGCCAAACTCTTGCAAATTTGCTTCACAACTTCTTATTCTTTGATTATGAGTTATGAATTGTTTGGTGTAAGCATTAAACACCATTGTAATCAGGTTGAGAGTTAGCCTAGCTACCAAAACTCTTGTAATAGGTTAAAGTGTGAGCCTGTGTAAAACACTTGAGTGAGATTTTGTGCGAGCCTAAAAATACAAATTGTAAGGGTTGTGTGTGAGCCATAAAATACATTGTACAAGTTTGGTGTGAGCTTGGAAACACCATCTTAAGTTGAGTGAAATACCTAATTGTGAATAATTGAAGAGTGGACGTAGAGTTTATTAACACCTGAACCATTATAAATACCTTGTGTTCTTTCTCTCTACTCTTTCTCAATCCTTTAAACACCTCACCTTCCCTCCAAATGTTTTTTTAATCTCCCATCAATTTAACCCTCCTTCTTAGTGCACTAGGGCTGACAAGTGGTATCAAAGCTTCGTCTCATTTCAAGGCTTAATTGCATGAGAAAAAATTATGGCACAAGAAGGAATCCACTCTAATTTCAAGCCATATTTTGATGGATCCTACTCTACTTATTGGAAGTATAGGACTAAAATTTACTTGGACAATGATGTGGTGGATCTTTGGGACATCATAACTAAAGAGTGGAAGTCACTTACTAAGGTGATGGATGAAAGTGAAGAATTGATCCTAAAAGAAGAATGGATTGAAGCTCAAAGGAGATCCAATGGAAGAAAGAAGATAGTTATGGCAATCCTTCTTAGTTCTCTATTAAGAGAAGAAAAAGGAAGGTTCCAACATTGCCTCACAGCTCATGAGATATGGAAGGCCTTGGAGAACTACCATGAAGGCACTACTTTGGTAAAGTTTAGCAGGCTAAAAATGTATGTGACTGAATGGGTACGGTTTATGATGAAGGAGAATGAAAACATCACAGAAATGAAAAATATGCTCCTTTCAATTGTTACAAACATAAAAAATTTGAAAGGATTCTCACAAATCATGAGGTAAACTCAAAGATCCTTAAATCTTTTCCTCTTGAGAAGTTTGGTACTAGGGTTTGGAGCATCCAATAGTCAAATTTGGAGATTGGGAGGGTGTAAATCAATGTTCTCATAGGTAAGCTTCTAACTCATGAGCTAGCCTTAAAAAAGGATGAAGAAATAAAGAAGATGAGAGGGTAAAGAGATAAATAAAATAAATTAAAAAAGACCTTAGCTCTTAAATCTTTATCAAAAGAAAAGAACTAGAGGTTGCTTCTAATGAGAAAGATAGTGATAGAGGAGGAGGAGTTGGCTATGCTTTCAAAAAGACAAAGTAGCTAATAAGGAGAAAAAAAAGAGAGAAGAAACTTCAAGAAACCAACTCTAAACCTCAAAGATAGACTAAGGGAGGTTATATGTTATGAATGTGGCAAGTAAGGCCATATCAAGTATGACTGCCCTAAATTAAAGAAGAAGAAGAAAGGGGATAAGGAGAAGAGGAAAAACTTCAAAGTAACTTGGTATGACAGCTTAAGTGAAGAGGATGAAGGGAGGAAGTTGCAAACTTGTGAATCATGGTATAAGATAATTCTTCAAATGAGATAAGTTCTTCACTCCATTCTTATGAAGAATATGATGAGTTAGATCATGTAGATGATGAGCTTTTAGAAGCTCTCACTTTGAAATGTGACAAATATAAGTCACAAATGAAATCTTATAAGAAAAAATGCTTCAAACTAGAAAATGAATTTGAATCCTTGAATAATCTTGTAAGTGAATGAAGGACTTCAAATGAAGAACTCAAAAAATCAGTTGAAAGTCTTTTAGATCATCTTCTTCCCTAAACTCCTTGAGAAAGAAGAATGATTATTTAAAGGGCGAAGTAACAGAACTTAGAAATTCCATATCTAAGTTCCACAAGGGAAAGGAAGCTTTGGATACACTTATTGTATCTCAAAGACCTCCTTTGATTAGACAGGGTCTAGGCTTCAATGGAGCCTCTTCATCTACATCTTCACTCACCACTATCATTAGAGCCACAACACCTCAAACATCTAGCTTTGCGGTAGTTAGTAAGAAAAGTGTTCAAAGCACAAAGCCACCATTACCCAAGGGCAAAGGTAAGGGACTTCAAAAACCCTATCCCAAAGAAGGCTAATCATGCATATATTTACACTAAGAAACATGCTCACCTTAACACATATAGAAAATTCACTTATACACCCAACCATTCATACTTATGTTTACACTCACATCATCATGATATGAGAAATACCCCCACTCATACCAAAGCCATATAGGGGGAAGACTAATAAGTCTAAACTCCAATGCCACTATTGCAAGAAGTTTGGTCACCTTAACATTCAATGTTACATTAGGAAGGCTCACTTCAAATTGGAGGATCCTTCTAGGCCTAACCCCCTAAAACCCAATTATGCTTGGGTAGGGAAATAAAAATGATTTATTTGTGTTGCATAAGATTGTTTGGTAGCCACAAATTAAGAAAATGATTAGCATATGGATAGTGGATGCTCAAAGCACATGACGGGCAATAAGAAGTTATTCATGGCCTTAAAAGAAATGGAGGGTGGAAATGTCACTTTTGGAAACAACGCCAAGGGTAAGGTAATTGGCATTGGCACTATTGATAAAAATGATTATTCTCTCATTAATGATGTTTTACTAGTAGATGGTTTACAACATAATTTGCTTAGTGTAAGTTAATTATGTGATAAAGGTAATAAACTCACTTTTGACCCTAGAAAATGTCGAGTTACCACTTTGGTGGATAAAAAGGTAGTCTTCAAGGGTGAAATGAAAGACTATACCTACCTAATTGACTTGGACAATTTGGCTAATCATTTTTTCAAGTGTTTTATATCCCTTAGCAATAAAGTTTGGCTTTAGCATAGAAGACTTAGACATGCTAGCATGGAGCTCATACAAAGCTTATCAAAAAGAAAGCTAGTGGAAAGTCTTCCCAAGTTAAACTTGTCTAACGATAAGACATATGGACCATGCCAAATGGGAAAGCAACATCAATCCTCTTTTAAAGCAAAAAATATTGTAAGCACATCTAAGCCTCTTCAACTTATCCATATGGACTTGATAGGACCTACTAGTAATGTTAGTTTAGGTATATTATGCAATTGTCCTTGTGAATGATTACTCTAGGTTTACTTAGGTCGCATTTCTAACTCATAAGCATGACACTTTTGATGCTTTTAAAAGATTTGCAAAAAGAGTTCAAAATGAGAAGGGTTACTTGATTTCTTTTATAAGAAGTGACCATAAAAGAGAATTTCAAAATGAATCTTTTGAATCTTATTGCTTAGAGAATGAGATTTTTCATATTTTTTCAACTCATAGAACCCTACAACAAAATGGTGTTGTAGAGAGGAAAACCAAAACACTAGTAGAGATGGCTAGAACTATGCTCAATGAGTATTCATTACCTAATTACTTTTGGGTTAAAGTTATCAATACTTCATGTCACATTGCAAATCATGTTTTCAAAAGACACTTTTTTAATAAAACTTCTTATGAGTTTTGGAATGGTAGAAAGCCAAAGTTGTCATAACTAAGAGTGTTTGGGTACAAGTGCTATATCTTAAATACCAAGGATAATATTGAAAAATTTGATTAAAAAATAAATAAAAGTATTTTCTTAGGTTATTCCACCTCTAGCGAAGCCTATACAATTTTTAATAAGAGTTTTATGGTTATTGAAGAGTCTATGAATATTGTGTTTGAATAATCTAGTAAACTTAATCTTAGGAAAGGTTTTATTATTGATATTCTTATAGGTGACTTTGAGAAATTAGAGTTAGAGTCAATCACAAGAGAGATGGATAAAGACCATGATGAAGGCAAGTCATCAAAAGAGCAAAAGGAACCTCAACATCAATAAGTGGAAACCTAAAATGAAGATCTTTCTAAAGATTGAAGATTGCCCAAGTATCACCCAAAGGACCTAATTATTAATGATACATCCAAGGGTGTAAGTACTAGATCTCAACTCAATTATTTAGATAATAATCTTACATTTGTTTCTCAATTTGAGCTAAAATCTATTGATAAACCTCTTGGTGATGAGAGTTGGGTAATTCCCATACAAGACGAACTCAACCACTTTAAAAGAAATAATGTATGGGAACTTGTTCCTAGGCTTAAGGAACATCTTATTGTACATTGTAAATGGGTGTTTAGGAATAAGTTAGATAAGCAAGGGTTCATCATTAGAAATAAGGCTAGAGTGGTTGCTAAGGGATAAAACTAGGAGAAAGGCATTGATTATGATGAAACCTATGCCTTCAAGCAAGATTAAAGGCCATTAGGTTTCTTTTAGCATATGCATGTCATATAAATTTCAAACTTTTTTAAATAGATCTTAAAAATGCTTTTTTAAATGTTGTCATTGAGGAGGAAGTTTATATTGGACAACCTTCTGGTTTTGAATCTCATATCTTTCCAAATCATGCTTTCAAACTAAGTAAAGACTTGTATGGTTTGAAACAAGCTCCAAGAGCTTGGTCTGAAAGACTTAGTTAATTTTTTTTGCAAAATGATTTTAAAAAAGGGAAGGTTGACACAACATTATTTATTGAAAGGCACAATCATGATACACTAATTGTGATAATATATATTGATCATATCATATTAAGTGCTACTAATGAATCTCTTTGTAAGGATTTTGCTAAGTGTATGACTAGGGAATTTGAGATGAGCATGATGGGAGTGCTCAAATTCTTCCTTGGCCTATAAATCAAGCAAATCAAAGAAGTGATTTTCATCAACCAAGCCAAGTACACAAAGGATATACTCAATAAATTTGGCATGGAAGGATGCAAAGTAGCAAAGACACCAATGAGTGCCACCATCAAACTAGACAAGGATGAATCGATTAAGTCTGTTGATGAGAAGAGATATTGAGGTAAGATTGGTTCTCTACTCTATCTTACTATTTCTAGACCCGAAATCATGTTTACTGCACGCATGTGTGCTAGATTTCAATCTTTCCCTAAGGAATCACATTTTAATGCTTTTAAAAAGGAATTTTAACTATTTACATGGCATATTGCAATTAGGTTTGTGGTATCCTAGAGATTTATCATTTAGCCTTATAGGTTATTTGGATGCGAATTATGCCGATAGTCTTCTAAATAGAAAGAGCACTTCTAGAACTTGCTAATTCATAGGAGATTGCTTAATGTCTTAGTTTAGTAAGAAATAAGTTTTGGTTGCCTTATCCACCCAAAGTAGAATATGTGGCTACGAATTGTTGTTGCACCCAAGTTCTTTAGATGAAACAATAATTAAAGGATTATGGTAAAATTATTGATCACATTCCCATTAAATCTAACACTAGTCTAACAAATCTTTTCAATAATCCCATCCAACATTTTAGGAGCAAACATATATGTTGTCCCTAGGCACCAAGAAGGGGGGTTGAATTGGTGGATAAAAATTTTAAAACAAAGATAAAGGGAAGAGGATAAAATAATGGAGACACAAAGATTTTATAGTGGTTCGGGCAAAACTAACCCTACGTCCACTCCCCAATCACTCAATTGGGTATTTCACTATATCAATGGTGTTTTCAAGCTCACACCCAACTTATACAACTTGTGTTTTAATGACTAACACACAACCTTACAACAAAGTATTTTCTAGGCTAACACAAAACCTCACTTAAGTGTTTCAACAGGCTTACACTTAAACCTTTCTAAAAGTGTTTTTACAGGCTAACACAAAACCTTACAATCTGGTGTTTAATGCTCACACCTAACACTTGTAAAGAAGATGAAGAAAATGAGTAGCAAAGATTGAGAGCTTTT